>JASDQU010737716.1:400393-426574 GCA_032191745.1 Picea mariana | reverse complement strand
GGGGGACATTTAGAGGGAAAAGATCATTCTGCAAGTTATAAGATTGTCATTGGGAGGGTGAGAATTTGTATCATTCTATGCTCTTAGTGAGAAGTGATGGCTTCTTTAGATAAATAAGATTTTATTTCTGAGGCATCAACAAATTTTTTTCATACCTCTTCTGTTGGGACTAGCAAATGCATCGGGAATGCTTGTAATGCAAATGGGGTGTCTTATTTTTCAGCTATTCAGAAGTTTGATCATAGTGCAGACAATGTTATTCAACATGTTCCTCAGGAAAGTCCTAAATCAAAGGAATTTTAAGGCACCATTGATAAAGAGGAGGAATATGATGGTGATCAATCTATTCAACAATTTAATAGTAATGGAAATTATCAAAATGTAGGTCAAAGTAGAGATTATGATCAACGTTTAAATGATTGGGATGATAATTTTCCTCCAAGTGAGGATTTTCAAGGTACCAATGAATATTTCCAAGGCACCAATGAATACGATGAATAATTTTCCTCAAGTTGAAATTTTAAAAGCAATGAAGATGATTATGACAATGCTGGACACTCTTTCTCGAGTGGGGAATTTAAAGACAACAATATTGGTGATGATGAATTTCCTCCAAGTGAGGATTTTGAAGGTACTGATGAATATTTTCCTCCAAGTGAGGATTTCCAAGGCATGAATGAGGATGATGAAGAATACCCCGCAAGTGGGGATTGTTGATTAATTGGGTTGGTTTTCATTGATGTTAACCCTTGAAGAAAGTTTGGTAGAGAATTCCAGTAGCACAAAGGTTTGGGTAATGGAATCGAGTTTTTTTGATGTATAATGGTATGAGTTTTGATATATTTTTAGGTAATACTATTCTAGATGGACAATACATGTCATGCCATTTCTGGTGTTATGTGGAACGTCACATAACTCCTCACGGTTTGAGAGTTATGGCCTTACGAAGTTGAAGAACCCTCATATGATTGGCTTGAAACCTCAAAAGGTCAAAGAAGTGAAAGTGTTTGCAAAGAAGAAATTATTTAAATAATAAAGTGAAGTGACAAAGCAAAGAGGATTATTTAAATAACAAAGTGAAGTGACAAAGTCAAAGAGGATTATTTAAATAATAAAGTGAAGTGACAAAATCAAAGAGGATTATTTAAATAATAAAGTGAAGTGACAAAGTCAAGGAGGATTATTTAAATAATAAAGTAAATAGAGAACTTTCTAATTATGAAAAGTGGTTATAAGAAGGTTAAACCTAAGATTAGGAAAATGGGTTAAGTGGTCAAGTGGCTATTGGATACATGGACAAGTTGCAAATTGAGAAAAGTTGGACATATGTGACTATGTGGACAAAGTGGCCTAGAAGATGCTTCTAAGGAAGCTACTTGGAGACTATAAATAAGAGGCAAGGCTCTCTCAGTTTAATTACACTTGAGCATATTGAATATATACATGTGACTGAGGTAACTAAAGGATATCTAAGCTGAATTTCAGAGGGAAGGTGAAGTAAATAAGGCTGAAATTCAAGGGAGGATACATTCTTTTGATGATGCTTTCTAAGGTATGTTATTTACAGTTCATCTCACCATTTTCGCACTAAATTTTTTGCTAGAATGATTCAGACCATGAAATTGGGAGGCCATTGAGGAAACATATCCAAGTAGCCACGATACAAATTTCAGCTTGTGGGTCATTGTAGTTTTGGAGTTACACTTTGTGGAAAATAGGTTTTGTGGCTAGTCCCTAAACAAGTCTAAAACAAGTGTTTCAGGTAAAAACGTCATAACTTCTTCATAACAGATCCAAATTCAATAAGAAAAAATGTGTTGGTTATAGTATAGTTTGTAGTATTATGTGTAAAATTTTCAGATCCATACAAAAAATATCCCGTGCGGGGCACGCTCTACAAGTTCGCTCTCTAGAATAAACTCGAATTCAACAAGGTATGCCATTTTGTGTATAACTCCTTTTCTGAGAGTTTCCAAGTAGTAACACCTGGAGGAATTGCATAAAACACACTGAAGAAAATTGTGTACTATTTTCATATCTTTATTCATTACAAGCACACAATTATGATTATTTCAAGTTAGGGTTGTGGACTAATCCAAAACTAGTCATGTGAGACTAAAGTAAAGTTTGATGAAAATGCTAGTCTCTTGTTGTTAAAGTTAAGGAAGGTTTGGAAGTTGAGGTATAGGTTGGTGCATGGTTGATGCACTTGTTTATGGTACAAGTTGATTACAGGTTTTTTGATACAGGTTCGTGCATGGTTGATGCACTTGTTTATGGTACATGTTGATTACAGGTTGAGGCATGGTTCAGGTTATTGGTATAGGTTGTTTGGTGCAGGTTGATTGGTACAAGTTTACAACAGTATATCTCATAGTGATAATGTGATAGTGGTTCCATCATTTAATTTATATGTCAGGGCAGTTGGACGGGGCAAGGACAAGTGGTTGTAGCCACCTTCCAGTTGTATCCAGAGAACATAGGGGGTTGTAGCCTTGTTCTGGTTGTAGCTAGAGAATTTGGGAGTTGGAGCTTCCCTCAGGTTGTATCTTGAGAAACCAGGGGGTTGGAGCCTCCTTCCAGTTGCAGCTGGAAAACAAAGGAAGCTAGTGCTTCCAGTGAATTTAATTCTTCAAGACATATAAGAAAAAACATTCCATGGTTTTCTCCCGCTTTGGGTTTCCACGTAAAAACACTGGTGTACTGTGTATGTGTATGATTGTTCATATGTTCATTGTTTATTTACTCTGCAAATACTGGATGATAATTCTACATTGATATAACACTTGAATTATATGGTTAAAAAGGATTAGGTTGCTCTATTATTGATTCATCCCCACTCTTAGTAATCCAACAAGGATTTTAAAAGTAGTGATGACGATTATGGCAATGGTGGAAACTTTTTCTCGAATGGGGAATTTAAAGGAAGTAATGCTGGTGATGATGATTTTCCTCCAAGTGAGTATTTTCAACGTACCAATGAGGATGATGAATATTTTCCTCCAAGTGAGGATTTTCAAGCCAGTAATGATGATGATGAATAATTTCCCTCAAGTGGGGATTTTCAAAGTAGTGAAGATGATTATTCCATTGGTGGACACTCTTTCCCAAGTCAGAAATTAAAAGGAAACAATGTTGATGATTATGATTTTCCTCCAAGTAAGGATTTTCATGATACTGATGAATATTTTTAAGGCACTAAGCAACATGCTGAACAATTTCCCTCAAGTGGGGATTTTGAAAGCAATGAAGATGATTATGTCAATGGTGGACACAATGTTGATGATGATTTTCCTCCAAATGAGGATTTTAAAGGTACCGATGACGATGATGGAAATTGTTTTCCAAGTGAGAATCTTAATGGCATTGATAGTATTATGGGTGATGATGATTTTCCTTCAAGTGAATATTTTCATGAAAGATCCAATGACATTGGTGAGGATGGTAATCATTTTTTTAGTGATTTTGATATTCCTCTCATCAACGAGATTATCGATGAAGATGATGGACCTATGAATTAATGTAATGTTATCATTCATTCAATTGAAACAAATCAAGGTGATTGACATTCTCCTGTTCAGTCTCCTGACAATGTTTTGCTTGATATTCCTTCTGGTGATGAGGAAAATCCTTCTAGTGATGAGGAAAATCCTTCTAGTGAGGATGATGAAATAGTGGAGACATTGGAAAGAAAATTTGTGTCTAGGACGAATAATAGACCTTTTTATATCAATTCAAATCATTCTAGTTAAACAAGGTCTAGGAAAGAATTTCTTACTAAATCAATTTCCATAAGTGAATTGATTTCAAGTGAATGTTGTCAAAAGAATTGTTTGAAAAACATGGACTACATGTATGCCTTAAATAAAATAAAGACATATTTGTCAATGAATAAGAATATGCAAAATTCATATTTGATGGGGTGCATAATATCCACCAAGACATGATAGGATTATCTCATTGAGAATATTTTACTTTGCAAAAATACTTTAAAAGAAATTCACTCAATTGGTAATCTTCGTCTATCACGAATCGAGACAAGGTTGGAAAAATATTCTTCATTTTATTCAAAGGTACATCATGGAAGAGAGAGTGGTCCATTTAAAAACACTACATTGTCATGGATGCATGATTTCTTTTCCAAACATGGAGAGTGTATGCTAGATAGAGACACAATACATATTCCAGATAATTTCTCAAGGAGGGAAATATACAACTTGTACAAAGGATATCCTGAAGGTGTTGAAGGAAATGATAATTTTATTACATATGCATATTTTCCAAGAATATGGAAGAAACAATTCAACAATGTTCGTATTCCTAAGAAGTCAAGGATGAGGATTTTCAATATATGTGCTACTCTTAAATTAAGAAGAGATAAATATGAAGGGGCAGAAAGATGAATGTATTTACAATTTTTTTTTTAAATTGGATAGTTATCAACTATGAAAACATATGATCAATATTTTCATTTTATGTCATGTGTATATTCCATAGTCAAATAACTTCAAGTGTTTATTAATTGGGTTGGTTTTTATTGATGTCAACCCTTGAAGAAAGTCCAGTAGCACAAAGGTTTGGGTAATGGACCCAAATTTGTTTGATGGATAATGGTATGCGTTTTGATATATTTACAGGCAAGACTATTCTATATGGATAGTACATGTCATTCCATTTCCAGTGGTATGTGGAACGTCACATAACTCCTCATGGTTAGAGAATTATGGCCATGTGAAGTTGGAGAACCCTCATGGGTCATCTAGAAGCCCCAAAAGGTCAAAGGAGTCAAAGTGGTTGAAAAGAAGAAATTATTTAAATAATAAAATGAAGTGATGAGTGTACTATAAGTCAAAGTGGATACAAAAGAAATTATTTAAATAATAAAGTTAATGGAGAAATTACTAAGTGGACAAGTTGTTAGAAGTGGGTTAGACCTAAAATAAGGAAAGTGGGTTAAGATGGTTAGAAGGTAATTTAAATAATAAAGTGAAGTGATGGGTGTACTATAAGTCAAAGTGGATACAAAAGAAATTATTTAAATAATAAAGTTAATGGAGAAATTACTAAGTGGACAAGTGGTTAGAAGTGGGTTCGCCCTAAAATAAGGAAAGTGGGCTAAGATGGTTAGAAGGTAACCCCTTGAGGAAGCTACAAGAAAGTATAAATAAGAGGCAAGGGTCTCTAATTTTTAATCACACTTGAGAATATTGAATATCTACAAGTGACTAAGGTAACCAAATTATATCTAAGTTGAATTTCATAGGGAAGGTGAAGTAAAGGAGGCCAAAATTCAAGGGAGGATAAATTCTTTTGATGATGCTTTCTAAGGTATGTTATTTACAGGTCATCTCACCATTTTCGCAATAAATTGTTTTCTATAATGATTTAGATCATGAAATTGGAAGGCTGTTGAGGAAATATATCCAAGTAGTTGTGATAAAAATTTCAGCTTGTGGGTCATTGTATTTTTGGAGTTACACTATAATATGTTTTAACCATATAATGCAAGTGTTGTATCAATGAGTCTAAAGCAAATGTTTTGGGTAAAAATGTCATAACTTATTCATAATAGATCCAAATTAAGTAAGAACAAATGTATTGGTTATAATACAATATTTAGTATTTGGTGTACCATTTTCAGATCCATACAACAAATATTCTGTGTGGGGCACGCTCTACAAGTTCGCTCTCTAGAATAAGCCAAAACTCAACAAGGTATGCCATTTTTTCTATAAATCCTTTTCTGAGAGGTTCCAAGTACCAAAATATGGAGGAATTGCATAAAAAACACTGAAGAACATTGTTTACTATTTTTATATCTTTATTCATTACAAATACACAGTTATGATTATTTCAAGTTAGGGTTGTTGACTAATCCAAAATTAGTCATGTGAGACTAAAGTAAAGTTTGATGAAAATGCTAGTCTCTTGTTGTTAAAGTTAAGGAAGGTTTGCAGGTATGTGATCATATACACCAGGTCTATTACAAAGTTACAAGTCAGATTTGAATGATGGAATTGATGAGGGATTTTGGTTGAGGTACATTTTGGGTACATGGTTGAGACAAGTAGTTGATGAGTTGGCACATACATGAGGTGTATAGTTGATGATGTTGGTACATCTTGATGAGTCATAGTTTATGTGTATTTGATGCATGATTGGTACATATTTAGTGCATGGTTGATGCACTCGTTGATGGTACAGATTGAGGTACAGATTGGTGCATGGTTGATGCACTTGTTTATGGTACAAGCTGATTATAGGTTGTTTGGTACAGGTTGGTGCATGGTTGATGCACTTATTTATGGTACATGCTGATTACAAGTTGTTTGGTATAGGTTGGTGCATGGTTGATGCACTTGTTTATGGTACAGGTTGATTACAGGTTGATTAGTACAAGTTTACAACAATATATCTCATAGTGATAGTGTAACAGTGGTTCCATAATTCTACTTTTATTTCAACGCGGTTGGACAGGGAAAGGACAAGTGGTTGTAGCCACCTTCCAGTTGTATCTGGAGAACATAGGGGGTTGTAGACTTCTTCTGGTTGCAGCCATATAATTGGGGATTTGGAGCTTCCCTCAGGTTGTAGCCTGAGAAATTAGGGGGTTGGAGCCTCCTTCTAGTTGCAGCTGGAAAACAAAGGAAGTTGGTGCTTCCAATGAATGTAATTCTTAAAGACATAAGAAAAAGCATTCCGTGGTTTTCTCCTGCTTTGGGTTTCCACGTAAAAACACCGGTGTATTGTGTATGTGTATAATTTCTCATTTGTTCATTGTTTATTTACTCTGCAATTATTGGATGATAATTATACATTGATACAACACTTGCATTATATGGTTAAAAAATATTAAATTTCTCTATTACTGATTCATCCCCCCCTCTCAATAATCCAACAATTGGTATCAGAATAGGTTCCTTCAGGAAACAATTTAACCACTGGAAGGAGATCATGGATTATTCTGAGAATGGAGTACCACTGTTCAATGGTCATAATGGTTTAAAGTATGAGATGTGGAGCAGAAGGACAAAAGTATTTTTACAGACACAGGGGTATTATATTTGGCTGTTAGTTGTTACATGATATGATAGTTCAAAAAGAGAAAATACTGCAACCAAGAAGGATTTCATCTGGAAAAGATTACCTAATCTGGTAAGAGAAAAGGTTGGTAAATGTTCATCAACCAAAGAAATTTGGGATAAGTTACATGACATATATTCTTCACCCATCGTAGATTCAAAAAATGCAGATGCAGATACAGATCAAGAAGAATTATGTTCACCATGTCAAACATATTCAGAGGATGAAGAGTACATAATCACCATAGGTATGTTGTTTTTCTTTAATTGTGAAAAGCAAGAACATCTTAAAATAGAATGCAATGAAGGAAATGAGACAGAAAAACTAATTGAAAAGGAAGACAATTATGAAACAAAATTGATTAGTGATTTATATGAACTAAAATAAGAAATCAAGTCTCTCAAGAAAGAATTGATGAAACAAAAAGAAAGTGTTCACATTTTTGAAGAAGCCCAACAGGTCATCAAGAACATAAGAACTTCGCTAGAAGAATCCAAAAAGATCAAAGAAAATCTTGAATATCAAAAGCAGTATTTGGAACTCAACATAGTAGAACAGAAGGAAGAAGCATAAATGAGAGAGAATATATTGACATATCATCTTGAGGAAATAACTAACGATCAAAACCATATCGAGGCAGAGTTTGGTCAAGAAGAGAAAGGACTTGAAGAAGAAATAATCACATTAAAAATTCGTCTTGAAAAAGAGAAAAGAACATAAGAAGTCACGAAGTCTCAGATAATGAAGAAAGAAGAAGAGGTTTGAGAAGCTTGAAGAAACAATTGTCACATTGAGAAGTAAAATCGTCAAGCTCAACAAGAACGTTGAAGAGACAAAAACATCCACATCAGTTATAGAGAATGAAGAGACGCACTCTAAGTTGCTAGAAAAGAAGAATGCATAAAATAGAAAGAGTTATGTAGAAGTACTCAAAGGAAGGAATCACGGTCAACCATAATATAAGAAAACTATTGAAGATACATATTCAAGAAGATCATCCATATTCAAGCCACAAAGAAGCTTCAATCATAATCATGATCAATCAAGGAAGAAATTAAGAAGGAATACACCACAAAGAAGATCATTCACTCCCAGGTATGCAAATTTCTTTTATGGTCATTGTTTTTATTATACTAATTTTGGACATAAGGTTGCATATTGCAGAGATTATAAAAGAAATGTTCAAGCAAGAAGTGCCTATGTGGCCCCACGTAACATTGAATGTTACAAATATTATAACTATGGACACATAGCTAGTGATTGTACAAGCATGATTGATACTTCAATGAAAGAGAAAACTGATATCATGTATAAGAAAGTATGGATAATGTTGGTATGGGGGCAGACCCAGGGTTAAACTCTAACAACGCACCAAAAAACCCTAACTACTAGCCCTTTCAGAAACGCCTGCGAAGCAAATGCAATCTCACCCGAAGTAGCAATAGGGGGTTGTAAGAAACATGTGTCTACAACCAGAGGAAATTCAAAGTGAATCCAGGACAGCAACACACAACAACCTAGATATCTTTTACCACTCTTAAGCTTACTTCATGAGTTATATCTATGATCTAACACAACAATGCGATAACATGATAACAAATAACAAACAACACAACATCAACCATAAGACAATAATACATACATGGTTCACCCTCTCCCTAGGGATATGTCCACAAAACTGTGTTTCTTGATATATTGGATGAAAACATACAGTTCTATCTGTGCATTTAGCTGCAGATATTTCTCTCTCTTTCTCTCTTTATCTCCCCTCCATGCGCACCCAGCTGTAAGGTTGATCTTCACACCCAACTGAAGATATTACAATACAGTCTCAATACTACTCTGAACAAAAATAATCATAACCAACAATGAACAACATATGAACTAGAACCAACCCTACCAGGTCTTCTAGACCTTTATTTATACATTACAAGATCAAATTCTAGGTGTCAAAACCCTAGGTGCCAAAAACCTAGGTCCACTTGACCCGTGTTTTAAGGGCTTCACCAACCTGTCCTTCCTTCTTTTCCATGAGGTGCTCCAAAGCACTCATTGATGTATTTTTTCGCTTGCCGAGTTGTCCACGATCTGTCTTCTTTCATACTTTATTTTCCCTGATCTTCTCTTTCAACAACTAGCTTTTCCTTTACTTCGCTCCTTATTTTATTCTTCTTTAACCACTTCGACCCTTCTTTAGTTTATGTACCTTTCACATAGTTCATACTTCACCTTTCTCCCTTAGTCTTCAATTTATTACATAACCAAGGGCCAATAGGCCCCCAACACTCACATGTGACTCGTCCTAAGTCATTGCAAGAATAAGCCTTTTTTATCATTTCGACTGTAGACTGCACGAAGCAGCCTATGCTTTCTGCTATGTCCCTCCCTATCGTGTGCAGACTGTCTTTTCTGTGTCTGGTAACCTATTTCAATTGCACATGGTACCTAGACCCTTCTTCTTTTGATTTTATTGAGAGATGCGAGGCAACTGATTGTCATAATACAATTTCAATCGACTCCCATTTACCAAACCTTCTTTCCATTCTCCATTAAGGGTGTTCAATTGTGCAGCTCCTCCTTCTGTAACATAGGTAACTTCAAATGGCCCAAGCCAATGTGTCCTGAACTTCCCTAGATGTTTCATGAACTTACTATCAAATAACAATACCAAATATCTTTGCTTAAATGATTTCCTCTTGATATGTCTGTCATGGTAGGCCTTCTCTCTTTCTTTCTATGCCTGCTGATGAAATCCTGCAATGAACCTGCCTTCCTCCAGTTCTAGCAACTGTGCAAGCATGTCTTGAATAGTGCCGGTGTCATCCATACTTGTAAATGCTGCAATTCTTAAACTAGGAACCAAGTACTCCATAGGTACTACTACTTCCAAGCCATATACCAACTTAAATGGGGTATGCGTTGTTAAATTCTTGAAAGTAGTTCTATAAGCCCATAACACTGCTGGAATTATTAAATCCCAATCATCTCTGTTAACACTACAAATCTTAGTTAGTGTTGTCTCCAAGATCTTATTGAAATATTCGATTGTACCATTCGCCTGTGGGTGGTATGGTGTACTCTTTTGATGGTGAAATTCAAATTCCCAAGTCAAGGCTTCAATAGTTTTGTTGATGAAGTGTGTGCCTTGATCACTCATGAGGATCTTCGAGCATCCAAATCTGGTTATAATATCCTCAAAGATGAACTGCACAGTTGTGGATGCACTACAATCCTTAACTTCTCTTGCTTCTTCCCATCTGGTCAAATACTTTGTAGTAGTGATAATGTATCTCGCTCCTGTGCGCTTTTCTGGTGGGTAATAGGTCCCACAAAGTCAATTGCCCATTTCTCGAATACTTGTAATGTTAATTGCGGTGCTAAAGGCATCTCATACCATTTGGAAGGATTTCCTATTCTTTGATATACATTGCAGACTTTGTAGTATTCCTTAGCATCCTTATGTAAAGTAGGCCACTAGTGTCCTCCTGCGATTCCTTCATGTGCTTCTGCAAGAATGAATGGTCTTTCTGCCTCCATAATGCATTTCCTCAAGATATCATCTGGTCCCATCTTATACAACTATCTAGCTATAATTTGAAAGTCAGCAATGCGGAACACCAACTATTTCTTATGAATTACTGTGTACTTGCTAGGTGCCATTCTTGTGGATAGGAACTGAACTATCTCGTCGAAGTGATCATCGACTTTTATGATGTCCAACAACTATGCATCTGGTAGTGTATCCTCCATACTAGTAGGTTCCTCTCCATGTTCTAACCTGTATAAGTGGTCAAGTCCTTTATTCATTTTTTCTGGCTTGACCACAATCTCAAAGTCATACTCCTGGAATAGTAGTATCCATCTGCATATTCTTCTCCCCAACATTGGCTTGTTGACTAAGTATTTTAATGCAGAATGATCAATGAACATCTTAAAATGTCCTCCTAACAAATAGTGTCTAAAATTATGCAGCACATATACCATAGCTAAGCCTTCTCTCTCAGTCGTAGTATAGTTCCTTTCAGCTGTAGAAATATTCCTGCTTGCAAAGGATATGGGGTGGTCAATGTATCCTGCACTCGGTTGTGCTAAAACTGCTCCTAATGCAATTGACGAAGCATCGACATGAACATTGAACTCGTTACTCCAATCTGAAAAAACCAAGATAGGTGCAGTGATGATTTTTTTCTTTAGTGTGTCAAAGATCTGCTGGCATTCTTTTTTCCATTGGAACTTACTATCTTTCTTCAATAGCTTCTCCATAGGTATTGTTATCTGTGCATAATCCTTAATAAAATTTCTATAGTATCCAGTGTGCCCTAATGCAGTGCGCAACTGTCTAACCAAAGTGGGAGGAGGTAGATTGACAATGATGGAAATCTTGGAAGGATACACCAACAATCCCTTCTTGCACACAATATGCCCTATAAACACTCCAAAGGGTGAAATTAAAATGCACTTTTTCAAATTCAGGGCAATCTCACATTGCTTGCACTTATCTAACATCAATCTTAAACATTCAATATGGTCTTTCATTAGGCTAAAAACAGTCCAATCATCAAAGTATGCTTCCAAGAACTTGTGTAAAAAGTCCTTAAATGCTTCGACCACCACCCTAGAAAAGATGGATGGTGCATTATTCAACCCAAAAGGCATCACAGTATACTGGAAAGACCCCCATTCTATTGAAAATGTGGTCTTATGTCAATCTTCCTTAGCAATTCTGATCTAGTGATATCCTGAAAATCCATTCGTGAATGAGTAGACCTCCTGTCCTCCTACATTATCTAGCTCTTCATCAGTAAAGGGTGTAGGAAAGGGGTCATGAAGACATGCATCATTCAGTTTCCTTAGATCTACACAAATTCTTATTTATCCCAAATTATTGTCTTGGACCACCATAGGGATGATCCATTCAGATTATTCAACTGGTTCTATAATTCCTGCTTCCAACATTCTATCCAATTCAATCTTAACTTTTTGCTTGTATTTGAGATTTAGTCTATAAGGTATATGATTGATAGGTGTTGCATCTTATCTCAAGGGGATCTTCATTTCTCCCATGGGCCCTTTAATGCCCTTCATGTCTATGAACTTGGTTGGAAACAAGTCCTGATATTCATGTAATAGCTCTGTGATCTTGCTAATAGTAGCATCATCCCAATAGTCTCCCACATTTTCTAACTTAGGTGTTTGATCTATTCCAATATTAACCTTCTTAATTTTAATGGGATGTCCAACAAAGGGTAATTTAATCCCTGGCCCTTCTATGTCTTTTTGTCCTTTAGTTTCTAATATGTTTACATCCCTCGGGTCATCATCCTCATGAACATCAATATTGTAGAAATCCTGTAACTGCTGAAGAGGCGCAGTCCATTTATCTCCTTCTTGGGTAAAAGGGAGGTTAGGTGCCTCCTCAAATACCTTTTATCTTATAATTTGTAAGGCCTAATCTACTGTAGGGTACTGAATTTCAAATAAAAGCAAAACTATAACGTTCCGAGTCATTCCATACCAGTCTGTAGTGATGAGGCACAATTCTACTTGAATATACCACTTGATAGGCATAGTATCCAAGGCGTTAATGAACTTATGCACCCACTGTTCTTTAGGAGTGTTTCTTTGGGCCTCCTCACAACTTCGCAGATGGTCCTTAAGGAAAATCTAACTTGTATATCGAACTTCACATCCTTCTGCGTGATCTGAAAAGAGCACTGTCAATAAGGTGCGACATTGTACCCATTCTACGATGTTCTTCTTATGTGTTCCCCACCATCTAGGTGGTGTAGCTTTCAAGGCTTCATCCAGTGCCAACATCCTCTGTTGTACTGGTACAATTTTTTTCAAATTCAACTAGAAATGTCTCTAAATGATTCAGACCATCAAATGTAGGAAGATTAATTACTTATGTGCCAATCCAATGAACTGATCTGGTCAATCTAGCACATCGCCATGTGGTGACTTCATACATTCCGTTCTGCCAGTTTTCCAGTGCTTCCTTTGAATCTGATGAACATGAACTTTCACTTCACTAGCTAAGATTTATATCTATTGTAGGATTAATGTAATCATGTTGTCTTCCTGTCAATTTATAGATTTTCTCTAGCTGATATGTGTGGACTTCTTCCCTAATAGGTTTTGTGTATCTGCGACCTTCGTCCAGGTCCAGAGGTGCAATGAATTTAAGGCCATTACCTTTGAATGCCATTCTTCTCTTCTTTAGGTCAACAACAATCGAATTATTGAAATCCCAATAAATTCCTAACAACACAGGATAAGGACAACTATCATCAACAATCTTAATTACTTCGAAGTCTACAAATGTCCTTACCTCGTCGATGTATACATGGAAATGCTCTAGTCTTCCAAAGGGGATCACCTCCTGTTGATTAGCCATCCTGAGCTTGATAGGAGAGTAAGCCAATCCAGGTTTTCCCATTAGTTTCCAAGTCTTCTTTGTCACAAAATTTACCTCTGATCCCAAGTCGAGGACCACATAGTCCATGTCGTAGTCTCCAATCTGAGCACTAAGGTGTAATTCCTTGTTTGTCCTTCTTTTCCTCGATACTTGATTCACATCTCTACTTAGCATAGGGTCTATTCTCCCAATTTCATATTGTCTTACTAAGTTTTGTAATTCTTTCACAACTTTTTCATCTTTAATCAATTGATACAAGTGTATAAGAAGTCCATGAGCTTGCTTACCTCTTTCCCTTTTCTAGATAAGACAAACTGATCAAATGCTGGTGGAATTTCACATTCCATTACTTCTGGTTGTACCTTAGGTGAAGAATCTTGTCCTTTTACAAATTATTTCCTTGCTTCTTCAAAAGTATGCCTCTCTCTCCTTGGATCAAACAACTTTTCCTTCTCTGGAGCTCTTCTGATCCCTGATCCTTCTGCAGTCTTTCTTGGAGTTACCTCGTCTTATCCTGTAACAATGCCTCCTCTATTAATAACAACGACTTTGGGGTCCTCACCATGAAGTTCTTCTGATATTAATTGGACTTGCTGGTTTCCTCCTTGTCTCTCCTGGAGTTTGGCTAACAATACTGGGCAATCTTCGATGACATGATCAAACGAGTTATAGTAGTTGCAAGTGGTACACGGGTTCTAACAATCCCTTTCCAAATGTCCTGGATGTGTGTAGTTATAGAAAATAATCTGACCTCGACCTTGACCCATACCTCCTCCTCGTCCTCTTCCTTTGAATCCACCATGAGGGTTGAAATTTCCTCTTCCTGGGGAGTTGAACTGCGCATTATTTACTTCTTGCTGAGATTCTCATTGAATTCTATATGTATCGCTTTATCTTTCATGCATGAGATCGTAAGCCCTACAATCCTTCTCATCATGCCCCATGGACTTGAAGAATGTACAATAAATATTGGTAGGTGTCTGGACATATTTTTTCATATAATAACATTCGCCAAGGCGATGTTGAGTTCTACATACCTCGCACCAGGGTAGAGTAGCTTGCTTCAAAGGGATAGGTGCTCCAGAGACCAAGTATTCATGAAATAGGGGACAATGCTCTTTGTCATGGTCTTCTGATTTACATATGATACACCAAATATCTTCTCTTTTATCTTTTCCTTTATATTTCTTCATATCTTCGACCTTTAAGGATAAACTAGTTAACTGATTCAATATTTGACTCATACCTGGGCTGGATTCTCCTACAGGGCTTGCTTCTAGTTTCATGGCGATCTCCAATGCTTCAGCCTGCGAAGTAACCTTCTGTTGCATTAGAGGAACTCTGATGTGTGGTATGAGAGCAGTGATGAACCATTTTTATTCTGTTCGTCTGGGATCTGGAAACTCAAACGACTTGTCAGAGTCTTAAACCTTTGATCAAACTCCCAAATAGGTTCAGTGACCATCTGCTTAATTTCTTTCATCTCTTTAATTCACTACGATTCTGACTTAGGATTCTTGAATTCCGCACTCATCACAGTCTTAATGTCATTCAACAATTTAGGTTGTCCAGGTTCTGAAGAAAACTTCATAAACCAATTCAGTGTGCGGTCCCTCAAGGTAGTACTAAACTGAGTTCTCTTAATAGCTTTGTCAATGACTTTCTTGATGCTCCATACAACTTCGCATAAGAACTAGTGTTGGTCAGGATCTTCAGATCCATCTCCTCTGAAGATGGGTAACCTCATTTCATCTGCCATAGATCTTCCTTGGTTTCTTAACTGGGTATGTGCTAAATTGCTTGTAACAGTACTCTGATTGGTCTGACTACTCTGGTTACTTAATGGTACTAAAACAAGAGGAGTAATAGTACTTACTTCAACAGTAGGCATAGTTCTTGAAGTTTCTGGTTCTCCTCGGTGAAGTTCTTCATATCCTACTTCCTCTGTTCTTGTGGACTCTAAATACTCTTCGTCTGTTAGATCTGCTTGTTCTCCACTATAAAATCCCTCGTCTCCGTAGTTTTTCTTAAATAGGTTCGCACAAGGAACCTCTCTGAACAGTCTCCCATTGCGCATAATTCTAGCCTCTCTGTCACCGCCGCTGTCCAAATTCTTGAACATTAGCTCCATTGTATCTTCAGGATATTCTTCTCATGCAATAGAATCTTGATCTTCAGCTTTAAAAAGTGTAGGAATTTTCCTCTAGGTCCCTTAAAGAAACACCTCTCTGCTTGAATATATGATTCGACTCTGTCAATAGAAAACTCAGTAATGTACTCTCCAATAGTGCTATCAAACCATAGATCCATTACTCTAGACACAACTCTATCGACTCTCTTGACCTTCTTGATCAGTGTTGTTTTCCAAACCACAGGTGGTCTAGATCTGATCTTAAACTAGGTATTTCCTAATATGGATAACCACTCGTATAACTCCTTATGAACTCCTCCAGATAAAATCTCGTGTATATCAGTGAACATGTACCTTCCCAACCAATATTCTGTACTAATGCTAGGATTCTTGTTTTGAGCTTCAACGAAGTCCTTCTCTTGTTCTTCTATCCAATTTTGAATTTATGTCTTCGATGGAAACCACCTTGACATTCCCTCAAGAAGATCCCGGACCCGACAATAGAACCATTTGTTGGTACAGGGGCAGACCTAGGGTTCAACTCTAACAACACACCAACAAACCCTAACTACTGGCCCTTTCAACAACACCTGTAAAGTAGATGCAATCTCACCCGAAGTAGTAATAGGGGGTTGCAGGAAACAGGTGTCTAGAACAAGAGGAAATGCAAAGTGAATCTAGGACACCAACACACATCAACCTAGATATATTTACCACTCTTAAGCTTACTTCGCAAGTTATATCTCTGATCTAACACAACAATGCGATAACAAGATAACATATAGAAAAAAACACAACATCAACCACAAGACAATAAGATATACGTGGTTCACCCTCTCCCTAGGGCTACATCCATAGAACTGTGTTTCTTGATATATTGGATGAAAACATACAATTATATCTGTGCACTTAGTTGCATATCTTTCTCTCTCTTTCTCTCTTTATCTCCCCTCCTTGTGCACCCAGCTACAGGGTTGATCTTCGCACCCAGCTGAAGATCTTACAATATAGTCTCAATACTTCTCTCAACAACAATAATCATAACCAACAATGAACAACATACAAACTAGAACCAACCCTTCCAGGTCTTCTAGACCTTTATTTATACATTACAACTCCAAAGTCTAGGTGTCAAAACCCTAGGTCCACTTGACTCGCGTTTTAAGGGCTTCACCAGCCCATCCTTCCTTCTTTTCCATGAGGTGCTCCAAAGCACTCATCGATGTATTTTTCCACTTGCTAAGTTGTCCACGATCCATCTTCTTTGATGCTTTATCTTCCTTGATCTTCTCTTCCAACGACTAGCTTTTCCTTTACTTCGCTCCATCTTTTCCGCTTCTTTAACCACTTCGAACCTTCCTCGATTTATGTACCTTCCACACAGTTCATAATTATCCTTTCTCCCTTAGTCTTAACTTTCTTACATAAACAAGGGCCAACAGATAAGAAGACACGAAGAACATGTGAACAAAGACCAGGTCCCAGAGATCACAAGATTGGCAATAAAACATGATGAAGAAAATTCTACAGAGAAAAGGAAATATGTCAGATACAAAAAAGTTTGGAAAAAATTTGAAACAAAAGAAGGACAGGTAAATAAGGAACATGTTCAAGATATTGTACTTTCAAGCATTGTAGTGAAAGATGAATCCATATATAGAAGGAAATAAGTCAGAGATCAGAGAGATGACAAATCTACCATTGAAGATGATGATGAATACACATCAGAGTAGGAATTGTTTCTAGCCATCTGGCTTAGAGACTCCCAGATAATATGAATAATAGAAATGGGGAGTCTATGCGGTAGCTGAGACAGACCAAAGAACCATCATATGAGCAACTTGTAGAGTTTGAGTAGACAGATTCATTGCATTCAGTTAGAAAAAATACAATATGTAGATCAATCAATTATAGTAGTACTTCATGATAGTACAGTGACATATGAGTCAAAATTATGGATAGTTGTGTAGCAGAGTCTTGGACAGTATGGATAGAGATGGATTCATAAGAACACTTAGCAGGTTTGGAAATATTTATGACAATGGATGAGAGCATGGATTCCAAATTGAAAAATATTTTTTGGACACATGAAATGCACACAACAATTCAAATTCAAAACAGAGTAATGCTCAAAAACAATAATGGAAAAAATCCCTACGAGCTATCGAAAGGAAGACCAACAAATGTGAAGCACTTCAAAGTATTTGGAAACAAATGCTACATCAAAATAGAAGATGGAAGAATAAGAAAGTTTGTCTTTCGTATGGAAAAATGAGTACTTGTTGGTTACTCAAGTACAAGGAAAGCATACAAGTGTTAGAATATAAGGTTGAACAAAGTTGTGGAAAGAATCATTGTAACAATTGATGAAACAGGTGGACGAGAATTAAAGGAAGAATAAAATGAATCAATGGAACAACTTTACGAAGAAGAAGCAGAAGATAAGAAGAGGTAGAATGGGAATATGAAGAGAATTAGAAAAAAATAGAAGAGCAAGTTCAACAAGTGCCTCCAAAGACACCTAGCCAATGAGTACAGAAGAATCATCCTTCAAATTAGATTATCAGAAACAAGGACGTGGGAGTTGAGACTAGAAGAAGAATCCATTCACCAGAACAAGCACACCTAGCATTCTTATCTACGATTGAACCAAACAATTTTGAAGAGACCAACAAGGATGTATTCTAGAATAAGGCCATGGATGAAGAATTGGATAAAATAGAGAAGAATGACACTTGGGAATTGGTTCCAAGACCAAATAATAAGAATGTGATTGACACAAAGTGGGTTTTCAAAAATAAATTGAATGAAGATGGAAAAGTTACAAGTAACAAAACTAGATTGGTATGTAAAGGATACACACAGGTTGAAGGAATCGGCTTTGAAGAGTCATTTTCCTCAGTTTCCAGAATGGAAACAATCCAATTTCTTTTAGCTTATGCATGCTCCAAGAATATTAAAGTGTATCAGATGGATGTGAAGTCATCTTTTCTGAATGGGGAACTTGAATAAGAAGTCTACATCGAACAACCAAAAGGATTTCAGTTGTCAGAGAACACATATTATGTGTGTAAATTGAAGAAGGCCTTGTATGGTCTAAAACATGCTCCTAGAGCATGGTACTCTAGACTAGATAAATATCTACAACATGCAGATTTCAGAAAAGGAAGTGCAGACAACAACCTCTACATCAAGGTAACTAAATATAGTATTTTATTAATTGAAGTTTATGTTGATGATATTGTTTTTGGAAGTAATGATGACAGGTTAAGACAATAATTTGCAAAGGATATGCATAATGAATTTGAAATTTCATTACTTTGAGAATTATCCTTCTTTATGGGTATTCAGATACGTCAACATGCTCCTTGAAGAAATATCCTTCTTTACACACATATTATCCTTCTTTGCACACATATTATATGTGTAAATTGAAGAAGGCCTTGTATGGTCTAAAACATGCTCCTAGAGCATGGTACTCTAGACTAGATAAATATCTACAACATGCAGGTTTTAGAAAAGGAAGTGAAGAGAACAACCTCTACATCAAGGTAACTCAAGATAGTATTTTATTAATTGAAGTTTATGTTGATGATATTGTTTTTGGAAGTAATTATGTCAGGTTAAGACAACAATTTGCAAAGGATATGCATAATGAATTTGAAATTTCATTACTTTGAGAACTATCCTTCTTTATGGGTCTTCAGATACATCAAAGAAACCAAGGAATTTTTATTTCTCAAACTAAGTATATCAGAGAAATGCTAAAGAGGTTCAGAATGGAAGATTGCAAACCAATTACCACTCCTATGCAAACCGGTTGCAATTTGAGCAAAGATGATGATTCAAAGTCTATAGGCCAGAGGAAATACATGTCAATGATTGGTAGCTTACTATATGCAACAACATCTAGACCAGATGTAGTGCAGGCAGTTGGACAGGTGGCACGATTTCAATCAGCACCAAAAGAATCACATGTATTAGCAATGAAGATGATTTTCATATATCTCAAAGGAACATAAGAGTTGGGATTATGGTATCCAAAAGAAAAGGATCTATCACTTATTTTCTACAAAGATGCAGATTGGGAAGGTTAAATTGATGATCGAAGAAGAACAAATGGAGCAACGTTCTACTTGGGTGAGTGTTTAGTATCTTGGCTAAGCAAGAAACAATCATCAGTATATTTATCTACAACCGAAGCATATTATATTGCAACAACATGATGCTATACTCAAGTTCTATGGATGAAACAAACTTTGACAGATATATAAGTTGAGTATGATGAGCCCATTCAAATATATTGTGATAATACAAGTGCCATCGATATCTCAAAGAACTCGGTGATGCACTCCAAGGTGAAGCACATTCCAATAAAGTATCACTGTCTACGGGAACAAGTTGCATAGAAGAACATCAGAGTTGAATATGTGGGAACAAAAGAACAAGTGGCAAACATCTTTACAAAATCGCTTCCAAGGGAAGCCTTTGAGTATCTTCTCCAGAGACTCGAAGTAATTTCTACTCCAAAATGAATGCTATTGAATTCTTATCTTATATGTCTTAGATTTACATGAGGAAGCACCATAAAGAGGAAAGTTCAGATTGGGAGATCATTTTCAGGAAGCGTCTAGTTAGGGGGAGTAGCCCTGGATGGAAATATACCTTTTCCATTGATGACAAAGGGGGGGATATTTATCAGATGCAAAGGTAAATGCTTGGATAAAAAGCATAGAGGCATGGTTCCAGGGGGATCGATGGTCACAGGGGGAGAATGAGTGATATGAATTAAATATTTTATCAGATTGTTTCCATCAATTCCAAAGGGGGATATTGTTAGTTAATTGGGTTGGTGTTCATTGATGTCAACCGTTGAAGAAAGTTCAGTAGCAAATTCCGGTAGCACAAAGGTTTGGGTAATGGACCCAAGTTTGTTTGATGGATAATGGTATGAGTTCTGATATATTTGTAGGAAAGACTATTCTATATGGATATTACATGCCATTCTATTTCCAGTGGTATGTGGAACTTCACATAACTCCTCACAGTTAGAGAGTTATGGCCATGTGAAGTTGGAGAACCCTCATGAATCATCTAGAAGCCCCAAAAGGCCAAAGTAGTCAAAGTGGTTGCAAAGAAGAAATTATTTAAATGATAAAGTGAAGTGATGAGTGTACTATAAGTCAATTTGGATACAAAAGAAATTATTTAAATAATAAAGTTAATGGAGAAATTACTAAGTGGACAAGTGGTTAGAAGTGGGTTAGCCCTAAAATAAGGAAAGTGGGTTAAGATGGTTATAAGGTAATTTAAATAATAAAGTGAAGTGATGAGTGTACTATAAGTCAGAGTGGATACAAAATAAATTATTTAAATAATAAAGTTAATGGAGAAATTACTAAGTGGACAAGTGGTTAGAATTGGGTTAGCCCTAAAATAAGGAAAGTGGGTTAAGATGGTTAGAAGGTAATTTAAATAATAAAGTGAAGTGATGAGTGTACTATAAGTCAAAGTGGATACAAAATAGATTATTTAAATAATAAATTTAATGGATAAATTACTAAGTGGACAAGTGGTTAGAAGTGGGTTCGCCCTAAAATAAGGAAAGTGGGTTAAGATGGTTAGAAGGTAACCCCTTGAGGAAGCTACATGAAAGTATAAATAAGAGGCAAGGCTATCTAATTTTTAATCACACTTGAGCATATTGAATATCTACAAGTGACTGAGGTAACCAAAGGATATCTAAGCCAAATTTCAAAAGGAAGGTGAAGTAAAGAAGACCAAAATTCAAGGGAGGATAAATTATTTTGATGGTGCTTTCTAAGGTATGTTATTTACAGGTTATCTCACCATTTTCGCAATAAATTGTTTTCTAGAATGATTTAGATTGTGAAATTGGGAGGTCATTGAGGAAACATATCCAAGTAGCTGTGATACAAATTTCAGCTTGTGAGTCATTGTATTTTGGGACTTACACTTCGTGGAAAATAGAGTTTGTGGCTAGTCTTGAAACTTGTCTAAAACAAGTGTTTCAGGTAAAAACGTCATAACTTCTTCATAATAGATCCAAATTCAGTAAGAAAAAATGTATTGGTTATAGTACAGTCTTCAATATTTTTTGTACCATTTTTAGATCTATACAAAAAATATTCCGTGTGGGGCACACTCTACAAGTTCACTCTCTAGAATAAGCCAAAATTCAACAAGGTATGCCATTTTTGCTATAGCTCCTTTCTAAGAGGTTCCAAGTAGTGAAATCTGGAGGAATTGCATAAAAGACACTGAATAACATTGTGTACTATTTTTAGATATTCATTACAGGTACATAGTTATGATTTTTTCAAGTTAGGGTTGTTGACTAATCCAAAATTAGTCATGTGAGACTAAAGTAAAGTTTGATGAAAAAGCTATTCTCTTCTTATTAAAGTTAAGGAAGGTTTGCAGGTATGTGATCATATACACCAGTTCTATTACAAAGTTACAAATCAGATTTGGATGATGAAATTTATGAGGGCTTTTGGTTGAGGTACATGTTGGGTACATGGTTGAGACAAATAGTTGATGGGTTGGCACATACATGAGGTGTATAGTTGATGATCTTGGTACATCTTGATGAGTCATAGTTTATGTGTATTTGATGCATTATTGGTACATATTTGGTGCATGGTTGATGCACTCGTTGATGGTACATGTTGAGGTATAGGTTGGTGCATGGTTGATGCACTTGTTTATGGTACATGATGATTACAATTTGTTTGGTACAGGCTGGTGCATGGTTGATGCACTTGTTTATGGTACAGGATGATTACAGGTTGTTTGGTACATGTTGGTGCATGGTTGATGCACTTTTTTATGGTACAGGTTGATTGGTACATGTTTACAATAGTATATCTCACAGTGATAATGTAACAATGGTTCCATCATTCTACTTTTATTTCAGGGCAGTTGGATGGGGAAACGACAGATGGTTGTAGCCACCTTCTGGTTGTAGCCAAAGAACATAGGGGGTTGTAGCCTCCTTTTGGTTGTAGCCAAAGAATTTGGGAGCGGGAGCTTCCCTCAGGTTGTAGCCTGAGAAACTAGGGGGTTGGAGCCTCCTTCCAGTTGTAGCTAGAAAACAAAGGAAGTTGGTGCTTCCAATGAATTTAATTCTTAAAGACATATAAGAAAAAAAAATTCTGTGGTTTTCTCCCGCTTTGGGTTTCCATGTAAAAACACCAGTGTACTGTGTATGTGTATAATTTCTCATTTGTTCATTATTTATTTACTCTGCAATTATTGGATGATAATGCTACATTGATATAACACTTGCATTATATGGTTAAAAAGGATTAAATTTCTCTATTACTGATTCACCCCCCCTCTTAGTAATCCAAAATCAATAACATTAGAATCAACAATCAAGTGAAATAAAAAAGTTGTACAAACATCGAAATAAGTGTTATGATGCTCCAAATAAATATTTAGGTATGATAATTTATGGCATGGACCAAAAGAAAACACTTCTACCACATTTTGTCCTTACACCAAAACATTTACAGGAAGAGAATTTCATTCAGTTTCACTTGGTTTATTGTATGATTTTCAATGGAAAAATGTGTCCAAGGGTTTACTTCACAGCTCCAAATATGCATAATGATGCAAATCTGACCATCACCATAATTCATCATGTGCTCACTCACTAGTCTGGAAATATTCCTCAAGTTCTCTATTTACAATTGGACAACACTAGTCGTGAAAATAAAAATCAAATTGTGTTTGGATATCTAAGCATGCTTGTTGAACTGGGAATATTTAAAAAGGTGAAAGTTGGTTTCCTTCTTGTTGGACACACTCATGATCATATTAATCAAATGTTCAGTCATTTTTCAGTAACAATGAAGATGAAAAATGTTGGAAGCCTATGATCATTGATTGAATGTATTAAGAAAACATACATTAGAGAGCCTTTTTTCCATATATTAGAAGAAACTGTTGACATGCAAAGATTTATTCAGGGATCACATTGTGAAGACAAATGTATTGAGCAACTTAATGACATTAGCTTCCAACATCAAATTTGTTTCAAAAAAGTTGATGGGGAGACACTTATATGGGGAAAACAATATTCAACTATTGTAGAATGGGGGCCTTCATCAGGTTTAGCATTTTTGAAGTTCATTCAAGATCACCCAATATTTGCATCAAAGTTATTCTTTTTACAATCAATTACTAAAATCCATAACGAATGGAGGTGTAGATTATTCTGAATGTCTGGAAGAAATACAAAATTCCATTAAAGATACATATTAGTACTTTGATGTTGTTGATTCTATTTGGCGAGAGTCTTTTTTCAATATTCAAAGTGACATAATTTCAAGCTCAACAAATGAAGATACATTGTTGAAGACTCCATTTCATTGGCCACAAAATATGCCAAATGAATCCGAAGAAAGAAACATTGTTAAACAACAAGAATCTCAAGGTGCTATTGAGTTTACACAAGAATAGGAAAGAGAACTTTATATTGGTTCATGGAGGTCATGTGCACAATGTGAAGCCATGGAAGACCTTTACAGAGGTTCAATACATGATATTAAGGAGGGTAGCATGATTTTAGTATTAGCGACTGAAGATCCACATGGTTATCCATTATGGATTGCAAAGGTTATAAAGATTGAAAAAGAAAATGAAGATGTTATTGCAATTGAAGTGCATTGGTATGCAACAAGTACACACCGATTCAATGCTGCGTACATGCCAAAGATGGTGGTTGAGAAACATGTCAATAGAAAGAGAAAAAGAAAGGGTCAAAATACAACCCATCGTTGCATCGATCTCTTAAAATTAGATGATGTTGACATAATTGCTTATGACTTCAATTTGACAAAGAGAGGAACTCTTTGCTCCAAGACAACATAGATTATCAAGAGATTGCTGCCACAAGAAATAAATACAAGATGGGAGTCTATTGAACCTAGTTGTAGATCTAAAAGGAATTTGACATCCGAAATGTTGGGCATGCATGTAGACTCAGATAGTGCATTCATCGAAAATAGAGAAGAGTATGGATCATCTACATCTTCATCCAATCATTCATCTGAAGACAATGTAGACTCTGATGGTATTTTAGAATCCATGAGTCAATCTGAATAAGTGTATGAAACATTTAGTGTATTTTTGATCCATATGATGTTTGTATGGTAACTAGAAATGAACATTGAACTCACATATGATCTTACATGAAGTTATGAATCATTTTTATGTTTTATGAATTATATGTTTTGATTATGGAGAATATAATAAAATTTCTGAGCTCATATGTTTTGAATATGAACAATATAATAATACTTTTAAGAAATAATTTATGTTTCATTCAATGTAACTTGTATTTACCTTTTTTTTATTAAAAGTAAAAAAATATTAAAAAGTGATGTTGAATTTTTAAAGTATAGTGTGATATTTTCATGGAATTATATATTACCTTATGCTTTGAGTGATAAATTAAGATTTAAAAAGTTAGCGTTTAAGGGTTGATTTTATGATTTTGTCTATAGTAATGATGAGTTCTTTTACCACTTTATAAAAATGTATCATTTTCATACCCCAATTTTAGAATGGGTGCTACCAGTAGCAATACTTTTCAATTTGATGGTTGATTTTGAGGTTTTGGTTTTAATGGTACCAATTGCTAAAAATACGATTTCAAATTATCTAAAATTTTAACGTTTTGAATTTTTTTTTCTTTCTGTAACATCATTTTTTTAGGTGTTGATTTTAAGGTTTTTTTGAGCTACTGTCTGAGTTTTGAAGGCCATTTTTGAAAAATGTTGTAATTTTGACTTCGTTTAAAAAAATGGTGCTATCGGTAGCACCACTTTTTGATTTGGGGGTTGATTTTCATGTTTTTTGTGCAAAAATATGGGTTTTTTGGGCTAGAGTTCTTGTTTTGAGGTCACAGTTCTTGTTAAGTCGTTAATTTTGTTTTGTATATGTTTCATTTAAATATTGGATCCTTTATTATGTCTATTTAAAAAATTAAACAAAAATATATTGGCTTACTTGGCTAATATATTTTTGATTTCATATGTTAACAAGTACCTGAGGAAGTAAATGCTAATGATATGCTCAAAAGCCTTTTATTCCTATTGTAAAATATTGGGCCAATGCTCTTCAATGGAAAATGACCACACCTATCATACAACTGAGGACACACACACATATCAAGCACTGAGTGTCAAGTTCGAGCACCAAGGAGGGATCCCACAAGGGACCAAAAGACCGTGCACAACACGTCAGAATACACTTCATACAATGGCGTATAAAAAAAAAAAATTTCTAATTCCTTTTTACATGTGGGATATATCCCATAGAGGCAAATAAAGCACTGGGGGAGAATACTAAATGCCAAAAGCTCGAGTTTAGGTGTTAAAGAAAGCTTGCAAGTGTTGAGAAGGTGTCTATCATCGACAACAGAGAATGGTCAATGCCCACAGGGAATATCAAATGTAAAAAAAATGTCGATGGAGACCAATGACACCATCAATCAACAAATGCTCGAGTGCCAAGG
>JASDQU010737716.1:335022-356391 GCA_032191745.1 Picea mariana | reverse complement strand
TAATGAAAAGGTAAAGGACGCCAAGCTTCAAGCCTACAAAGTATAGTTTGAATAGTTGAAGATGAAAGAAGATGAAACTATTGGAAAATACTTTCTAAGAGTTGAAGAACTGGTAAATGCAATGAAAGCACTTGGTGAAAAAATTGAGGAACCTTCTTTAGTTCAGAAAATTTTGAGATCTATACCAGATAGGTTCAACCCGAAGGTCTCTGCTATAGAAGAAATTAATGATCTAAAAACCTTGGAGTTTGATCAACTTCTAGGAACATTGACTGCATATGAAATGAGGATAGTTAAAGATAAACCCACCTCCAGTGTCACATACCCACTTTGGCATAGTAAATTTTTCGTCGATTTCTCGAGGATCAGAATCCTCAAGATACTTACAGGGGCCTAGCGTTAGCTAGTTCCTCATATGTCCACCTCCATGTGATCATGGGTCATGACTATGGGCTGAACCAGGATGACGTATTTTCATACTTCGCGACTCAGTGCTACCAGAATATCGAGTCTTTCGACTCTGCAAACCCCAAAGCTCAAAATAGTGAAACGTCGAACCCTGATAGGGCTAGAGAGTGGCAAGTTTCCCACCTGGGGTGTTGTCCACATGACCCTGTTCCATGTCCATGCACTTAAGCCAGCCAAGTTCTTATCGACTTTTCGTGATTCGGGGAATTGCGATGCATGATTTCTACCTTTCCCCATTCAAATCCCCGAAAATTCTGAGGTCTCCAAAGTTTCCCTCCAAAGGGAAATCAATGGCTGAAAGCCTCCCCTGATCCAATGGTATGGATCCTTTCGGTGTCTTGGTACTCAGGAGTTCAAAATGAAACGACTCCAAGACTCCCTGTCATTCAAATCTTTGAATTTTGTTATGGAAATTTGTGTAAGAGATCGACGGATCTTAAGAGTGTGGATTCAACGGTCCACGAGATTTCGGGACTTTTCCTAAAACTCTGACAGCTCACCACGCATCTCCTCTGATGGATGGTCCAGATTCTTTCGGGACTTCTCCTCTCCATTACAGCGCGTATCGGGATTTCACGATTTGAGGGGGCAAGGTTTTCTGGCCCTCTGGTTTCTTGCAGGTCGAAACGTCGACCGACAACCACATGTCCCTCTGATGGACGATGACAACCTTTAGCCAAGATCAACGGTCATGATCTTTTCGGGATGATCAACGGTCATGATTAAATCCCAGCTTTCCTTAACCTTATTCACACCTCACGCCATTTTAGGGTTTTGGTGATCGGGATTTCACGACTCACGAAGACAAGGGTTCTTGCTCTTTGGTTTCCTGAGTGCCAAAATGCCGAAGCGCTTACCAGAAACCATGTGTAATCTATAGATGGACGGTCCAGGTACTTCCATGGATCATGGGGTCTACGGTCACGATTTCTTCTTTTCTTGCAAGGGTAAAAAGGGTCGTGGCATTAATGTCTGCGTCTCTTCCTCAAATCTAAGGGTCATTACATACCTTGGATCCTTCGAAAAGATTTCGTTCGTTAATCGAGACTTAACCACACACTGCCATTTAGAGATTTCTCAAATCGGGGTTTCAAGACTTGCGAGTATGTGAGGACTCACACTTGGATACCCCGGATGCCAAAACACCGAAAAAACATAACTTATGAGAGCCACTCTCTCTCTCGTGCCGGATTTCTAATACGTACACTATCAAATCCTCTTTCAAGTTCTTGGTAAGGTTCGCCAGATTTGAAAACCCGACTGGAAGATCTCCAGAGGTCTCCGAGCTATTAACTCTTGTGACTGGATAGTGAGCCGTTTTGAGGGCATATTAAGATGGAAGTCTTATATCGGGGGTTTATCCTGGCTCTAGAAAGTGAGGGGACTTTCCCAAAAAGGGTGCCCTTGTGGGAAGGTCTATCTAGGACATTACCTGAGGCAAATAAGGGAATAAATTTCCCGAACACAGACTTGAAAAGTAAGTTAGTTCAGTGGATACATATATATATAAACGTGAGTCATGTGGAGTCATTCTATTTATACGCAAGCAACCATTATTTCCAATCATAATCCACCACACAGAAATTATTATACAGAAGCCATTCATAATTTCACAACCTTGAGCATACATGTCAGATTATTCAATTCAAGATACAATATATAAAACTTATCAGAAAAACACCAGGTTTGATGCAACCGCTAAGAGGGGTGCTCATTTCCACCCAACTGTAGGCTCAGCGACTCCCAATGGATTTACCACTAGCCACCCCCGAGCTGAGACCACGATGTTGTGAGACTGCGTCTCTGTTTTCCAGTGACCGAGAATGAAGGTTACTCTCCTTCTTCTCTGCTATCACTTACTCTGTATTCTTCTAGAGTTCTCCTTCTTCCTTCCCTCGCATCTACCCATGATCGCACACTCCTCCTACCTTTCTCTCCTTTCGACGAGGTTGTGTGTGGCATTATCTTCCTTGCAATGGTCAGGTCTGAGGACTCTATGAATGGGCGGTTCACCCCCCATCCCTCATTACTCATGAGGAGCCCTTTACCTACCAATCCTGGTGAGTCATTTAATTCTGGCCAGCGAGCCGCTCTTGGTTCTCCGGGCCAGTGAAGTCCAAATACAGTATTGGTCTCGGTGGAAGTTTACGCCACCATTTAGGGTGCCTTCCACCACCTTTCTTCAGCCACCGTGGTCTCTTTTTTCAGCACATCCCCCTCTCAGCAGTCCTGCAATATATACATTATAATATAATTCACATTCATCGACCTTTTTTCACAAGGTCCATTCACATCACACATTCAAATTTCTGAGTTTGCCACAATACTTGGCCACTATAGTTATTTTTACAGATTGGGGAAAACAGGGTATTACAATTCCTTCCCCCTTAAAGGAACATCATCCTCGATGTTCTATCTATCAACTTGACATGCATGTACATATGTAAACAAAATCGGATATGCTCGTTTCATGGCATCCTCCATTTCCCATGTAGCCTCATTTGGGCCAAAATGTCTCCACTGCACCTTGACCTATGCAATGGTTTGGTTCCAGAGTGGGGTTTCCTTTCTGTCCAGTATACACTAAGGTTCTGGTAGAAATTCTCCCTCCAGTTCCACCTGGATCATAGACCAGTCAATTATATGGTTAGCATCATGTACATATTTCTTCAATAATGAAACATGGAAAACATTATGTGCTTTTATTGTGGGAGGTAGTGCTATCCTATAGGCTACAGGTCCCATTCTATCTAGGACCTCAAAGGATCCACAATACCGAGGTGCTAACTTGGCACAAGCTCCCATTTTCAGGGAACTTTTCCTGGGCCTAACTCTAAGATATACATGATCTCCCATTTTGAACTCTCTTGGAGTTCTCTTCTGTTCAGCATAACTTTTTTATCAGTTCTGGGTGACCTTCAGGTTTTATTTTATCTGAGTCACTTGTTGTTCCATTTCTTTCAGGTCCAAAATAAATTTTGTTTACGAGATTACTCCAATTGAATAGAGTATTACACGACCTACCATAGAGGACTTCGAAGGGACTCATCTTTAAGTATGCTTGGTAGCTGTTGTTGTAGGCGAATTCCACCAGTGGCAGGTAGTCTTCCCACTTCCTGGGTTGATACATTACATGCATTCTTAGCATGTCTTCAAGTATTTGGTTCACTCTTTCTATCTGTCTATTGGTTTGAGGGTGATAGGCGGTGCTAAACAACAGCTTGGTCTCTAAACCAGTCATCAATGATTTCCAAAAGTTGGAAGTAAATTTTGTGTCTCTGTCAGACACGATCTCTTTTCGCATACCATGCAGTCTGAATATCTCCTTCATGAATACCTGGGCGATATCGATTGCTTTACAAGTGGACTTGACAGGGATCAAATGAGCAGACTTGATCAATTTATCCACCACTACCATAATGGCATCATTCTGTTTGGTCAATGTTGGTAATCCAGTGATGAAATCCATGGAGATGGTTTCCCATTTCCATTATGGGATTGGTAAAGGTTGCAATAATCCTGCTGGGTGTCGATGTTCTGCTTTAACCTGTTGGCACTCTATGCATTTGGCTAAGTACTCGGCCATGTCTTTCCTCATTGCAGGTCAATAGAATTGTCTCCTAGTGGCCGTGATCATTTTCTGGTATCCTGGATGACCAGAATAGGGTCTTTTATGTAGTTCATCTAGTATGAACCTCTTCAAGTCGTCACAATCTGGAATGTACAATCTGCTTTGGTAAGTGAGCAAACCTTCTTCCATCATCTGGTAGTCTCCATACATTATCCCTATGGGTTCTTGCTATAGGTACGAGGTCACGGTTTGGAAGAATGTGTCTGTCTCTTGTGCATTCTTGATTCTTTCTTTAACATCCGTCTCATAGGTGCTCACCGCAACTAGGTGATCAAAATCTGGACCAGGGGTCAAAAATTTTCTCAATTTTCAAAGTGCTCAGAATGCAATGAAAATGGTGCCATTGCGTTCGTCTCGTCTTCCTGATTCCAGCAGTATATTTACTTTCTCAAACAGAGTCCATATGGAGGAGATATCGCGATCTGTTCGCCGAGCCAAACATGCAAAAAAAATGGGATGCTGACTGGGCAGTCTGTATAGTCGTACGGATGCTGACGTGGCATGATGGTATGACTCACACATGGCAGTCGACATGGTAGGTGATGTGGCAATCATTGATTGGTTGTCAGTGGGTGAGTTATATTGCGACACGTGGCATCTAGTTGGGTGAATGTTAGGGCGCCACGTGGCCCAATCAAGGGCTGCCACGTGGCACCCATTTATTGGCTGTTGGTGTTTGTTTTGTTGTTCAAAATTTAGACAGTCCACCGGATTCGAACCGTGGACCTATCCTCCGCGCAAAGGCTTATCAAAGTCCACCGACCATTACACCACACGTCATTGCTTGTTAAACATATGGTTTCTAATTTATTTGAATTCGCATATGGTTATATTCGGCGGGGGGCTCGGGACGGGGCTTAGCCCCGACCCGAGGTCTTATCGTATACATGTGACCAAAACACATGCAAACATCACGTGGGGGAGTTGGTACACGGAGCCCACAGTTCCATTACTATTCGCATATGACCACACCATGTTTTAACGCGTGGGGGAATTCAAACATTATACAACCCGCGGTCATATAGTTATAACATGTGACCGTATATATATCACAGTGCGGAGTTTAAAGGTACAGCCCGTGGTTATGTGGTGCACCATATGACCATTGTTTATATGCGCGCGGGGTATATTTCAATTGTAGCCCGGTTCTATGTGATTACCATATGACCATTGTTTATATGCACGCGGGGTATATTTCAATTGTAGCCCGGTTCTATGTGATTACCATATGACCTTATTTTGTGTGCGCAGGGTTTGTTTTATGCCTACACAGTTTCAACCACACACCCAACACGTGTCGAGCCCTGGTTTAACCAAAGAACGGTTAGCCCTTTATGCGCGGGGAACGTGGCCATATGGTCCCCCATGCACCCAACACCTCCGTTCTTGGGGGCTTTAGTTTCGCTAACAGTGCGAGATTTTGGCACCAATTTCAGAATGTGCACGTGTGCTGGGTTTAGGCACGGAAAATTCCCAGAGGCTAGGTTCATTGACACACAGGTGCGAAATGGCAAACCAGTGACAGAGCTTGAAGGGGAAAAAATGGCAGGAGGCCTAACTTTTTGAGTTTTTGGCCAAATGAGGTGCCAAAAAAGCCCAGCTAGGGGTTTTTGGACGTTCTGAGTCCATTGGCACTATTTTCACAGGCATTTGGAGACTTCTTTTGTAGGTTTTTAACCATTGAAGTTTGAGGAAGCTCTAGGAAGATTGAAGCCCTCATTGTTTGAGGCATTGCTCAGATGAGTACATTTCTATTTTCTGAGACTGAATAGTCATTTTTGACTAATTATTGTGCTCTGAACACATTGGGATAGGTTTCAGATCCATTGGAGGACTTTTACAGGTGTTTTTTCCACAGAGAATCTCAGGGAAGCTTGGAGGCCACATGTAGAAGAGGTCATGACTGGATGAGACAAGATCCATTTTCAGAGTTCTAATAGTCAATTTTGGGGTTTTTGTGTATTCTGAACCCAATGGTACAGTCTGTAAATCCATTGGAGTTGAGCAGCATCTTGTAAAAGAAAATTTGACAAACTAATCCCAAAGATCCAAGTCCATTGAAGGAGGCTCAAGGAGATGTAGCCCAGAGAGGGGTGAACTCCTTTATCACCTTCTTATTGTTGTGAGTTTGCTGTGTTATTTGCTGCACTTTATGTTGCTGTGTATTGGTTTATGGCACATAAGAAATCTTTTAAAAGAACATTTCCTCACACATATATATTGACAAGAAGAAGCATGAACTTAACACATAAACTATCCTGCATATTTGAACACATGAAGCAAGGTCCTGTAAGGTTTATTTTAATGAAGTAGAGGGTGCTTGAATAGCATAACAAGTCAGCCTTCTATTTTCAGATTAGGTGGTATCAGAGCATAGTTTATTTTGCTCATGTATTTGCCAATGATAGCTTGAGATTTAGTTGTTGGTATTTGTGCAAGTTTTGTGTTGAAGTTTGATATCTTGCAAGGATGGAGGAAGCTTCAAACATGGATAGTTCTCATACATCTTATGAATATAAGTTCTTTGACAAAGAGATGTTTAAGGCATTGTTAACCATGAAATATATGGTACAAGAGTTGTGGAAAGATAGAGAAGAGAGCATTGCCCTTCAAGAGCAGTTGATGGCCATGAAGGAGGAGAAGCACCAGCTTCTTGAAAAGTTGCAGGAGATGGAGAAACAACTCCATGAAGCAAAAGAAACCCTTACCAAGTACATGCATGAACATGAGGTATGTAATGTTAGTTTGTCTTCAAATTCCTCTCAAGAAGAATGCTTTGGTGTTTTTGAAAATCACACAAGAGGAATAGGGTCCAAGTTATTGTTAAAAATGGGCTATGAAGGTAAAGGGTTAGGCAAGCATGCACAAGGCATTGTTGAGCCTATTATTGTTGAAGAGAGACCTAAGTATTGTGGTCTTGGTTATGAACGAATTGATGGAGCAAATTCCAAAGTTGAGGAAACAAATGGAAAAACTCCAAGAACAAATTTTATTTCAAGTTCACCTCCTCAAGAAGGCTTTAAAGGTGAAAGTTCAAGAACTTTTGATGAAAGTTCAATCTCTTCAGCATGAAAAACTTGTGTTCAAGAGGAATGTAAATGTGTGAAGCAAAAGAGTTGTGACAGCCATGAGGACGAGAACAGATTTGTTGGTCTTCAAATGAGAGCGTGTAACTCTTCGAATTCACCTCCTAAAAGGGGCAATAAAGGTGAATGTTCAAGGTATAAATCTGCCTATAATTCCATTGCTTTTGATTATGTTAAGCATGGTAAATATGCATGTAAGAATGGAAGAAAAAGTCCATGTACATATTGTGGTTTATATAACCATCATGTTTCAAAATGTTGGAAAAGATTGTCCACTTTCAGGAAACTTTCCAAGCAAAGGCAACATGAAAAGAACATGCAAAAGATTTGCACTCATTGTCAGAAAAGGGGTCATCTCGTTGACCAATGTTGGACATTGCATCCAACCTCTCATCCACAGCACAAGAAGCAGTTGGATGAACAGATTGACAAGAATGGAAGAGGAGATTCCATCATTGATGTGAGTCAAGAGGATTCACAAGAAGACAACTTTTAGCAGAAGGATTCGCCATTGAGTTGGCTTGGTAAGAAATGGTTAGATTTATTGAGTAAGTAAGGCTTTCATTTTTTCTGCAGTAGATGCACATTTCAGCCTTATCTTTTCATTTTGTTGAAGTTTGACAAGTTGCTGCAATCTATCATAAAATTGCAAGATGCGAGTTTGCATGTGAATGCATTTACTTTTGAATGCATACTTGTGTTATACCACCTCGTCAAGAACATGTAAAAGAGGGGTATGCTGCTCATTTGTTACAGCCATATACATTTTTCATATTCAGCTCTTTAGTACCCACATGTTTTGGGTTTAAGTACCTATGTTTATACAGGAAGGAGAGTTGAAGAGCTATGCACATGCATTTGGTTTTGTGAGTGCATAAACAATGAATTTGATGATAGTTCATCATGAATGACTCATGATTGTAGCATGATTGTTTATCATGTTTTTAGACTTGTCATTGTGGAAGGTTGATATGTTTTACATGAGTCTCAACTTGTGTCGATATTATCTTGACGACTATGTGGTGTCGATCATGTTTTCGACTTGTGTTTAGTCGATGGGGTTTGTTGTCTTGAAAGTCAATTTTGAGTACATTGAGATAGAGGAAAACACCATGTATTTTGATGAAGCACAAGATGTGACAGTTTGCTTGAAGAGAAAAAAGACTTTGCTGTCATTATTTTCAGTCTTGTGTCAATTTGTTTTCAAGATTGATGGTTTTCTTGGCTTGTGACAAGATGTCGCAGGAAATTTTTTCCAGCCATTGGAGAGCGGGTTGTGTTGACGCCAAAGAGTTCACAAGAGGGACTTGATTCTCAGTGGGAAGGTTGGCAGTCTTCTAAGAACAGAGAGAACAGTGGGTCAGCAACAGCCAGAGAGCAGTGGTTGAGGGACATAGTCAGTTGCAGTTCCAGGCATGTCAAAGTATCCAGGTGATTGTCGAAAAGACTTTTCAAGTAGAATCAGTTGATAGAACTTGAAAGAAGAAGAGTATTGAAGCTCAGATAGATAATCATAAGCTTTTGTGGGTCCAAAATCCTTTCAGTGGGAAGGTGTGATCAAAATCTGGACCAGGGGTCAAAAATTTGCTCAATTTTCAAAGTGCTCGGAATGTGACGAAAATGGTGCCATTGCGTCCATCTCGTCTTCCTGATTCTGGCGGTATATTTACTTTCTGAAACGGAGTCCGTATGGAGGAGATATCGCGATCTGTTCTTCGAGCCAAACAGGCAAAAAAAATGGGATGTTGACTGGGCAGTCCGTACAGTCGTATGGATGCTGACTGGGTAGTCCGTACAGTCGTATGGATGCTGACGTGGCATGATGGTACAACTCACACGTGGCCGTCGACGTGGCAGGTGATGTGGCAATCGTTGATTGGTTGTCAGTGGGTGAGTTATATTGCGACACGTGGCATCTAGTTGGGTGAATGTTAGGGCGCCACGTGGCCCAATCAAGGGCTGCCACGTGGCACCCATTTATTGGCTGTTGGTGTTTGTTTTGTTGTTCAAAATTTAGACAGTCCACCAGATTCGAACCGTGGACCTCTCCTCCATGCAAAGGCTTATCAAAGTCCGCCGACCATTACACCACATGTCATTTCTTGTTAAACATATGGTTTCTAATTTATTTGAATTCGCATATGGTTATATTCGACAGGGGGCTCGGGCCGGGGCTTAGCCCCAACCCGAGGTCTTATCGTATACATGTGACCAAAACACATGCAAACATTGCGCGGGGGAGTTGGTACATGGAGCCCACGGTTCCATTACTATTCGCATATGACCACACCATGTTTTAACGTGCGCGGAAATTCAAACATTATACAACCCGCGGTCATATAGTTATAACATGTGACCATATATATATCACAGCGCGGAGTTTAAAGGTACAGCCCGTGGTTACATGGTGCACCATATGACCATTATTTATATGCGCGCGGGGTATATTTCAATTGTAGCCCGGTTCTATGCGATTACCATATGACCATTGTTTATATGCGCGCGGGGTATATTTCAATTGTAGCCCGGTTCTATGCGATTACCATATGACCTTATTTTGTGTGCGCAGGGTTTGTTTTATGCCTACACGGTTTCAACCACACACCCGACACATGTCGATCCCTGGTTTAACCAAAGAACGGTTATCACTTTATGCGCGGGGAACGTGGCCATATGGTCCCCCATGCGCCCAACACCTCTGTTCTTGGGGGCTTTAGTTTTGCTAACGGTGCGACATTTTGGCACCAATTTCGGAATGCACGTGTGTGCTGGGTTTAGGCATGGAAAACTCCCAGAGGCTAGATTCATTGACACACAGGTGCGAAATGGCGAACCAGTGACAGAGCTTGAAGGGGAAAAAATGGCAGGAGGCCTAACTTTTTGAGTTTTTGGCCAAATGAGGTGCCGAAAAAGCCCAGCTAGGGGTTTTTGGACGTTCTGAGTCCATTGGCACTATTTTCATAGGCATTTGGAGACTTATTTTGTATGTTTTTAACCATTGAAGTTTGAGGAAGCTCTAGGAAGCTTGAAGCCCTCATTGTTTGAGGCATTGCTCAAATGAGTACATGTCTATTTTCTGAGACTGAATAGTCATTTTTGACTAATTATTGTGCTCTGAACACATTGGGATAGGTTTCAGATCCATTGGAGGATTTTTACAGGTTTTTTTGCCACAGAGAAGCTCAGGGAAGCTTGGAGGCCACATGTAGAAGAGGTCATGACTGGATGAGACAAGATCCATTATCAGAGTTCTAATAGTCAATTTTGGGGTTTTTGTGTATTCTGAACCCAATGGTACAGTCTGTAAATCCATTGGAGTTGATAAGTAGCGTGTAAAATAAAATTTGACAAACTAATCCCAAAGAGCCAAGTCCATTGAAGGAGGCTCAAGGAGATGTAGCCCATAGAGGGGTGAACTCCTTTATCACCTTGTTATTGTTGTGAGTTTGATGTGTTATTTGCTGCACTTTATGTTGCTGTGTATTGGTTTATGGCACATAATTAATCTTTTAAAGAACATTTCCTCACACATATATATTGACAAGAAGAAGCATGAACTTAACACATAAACTATCTTGCATATTTGAACACATGAAGAAGGGTCTTGTAAGGTTTATTTTAATGAAGTAGAGGGTGCTTGCATAGCATAACAAGTCAGCCTTCTATTTTCAGATCACTAGGTGAATTGTTTTCATACTTCTGCTAAGGGCATCCGCCACCCTATATTCCTTTCCTTTAATGTGTTTGATTTCGAAATCAAACTCACTAAGGAGGGCCATCCACCTAGCTTTCCTAGCATTGAGCTTTGGTTGATCAAACAGGTATCGCAATCCACAGTGATCTGTCATAAGTACAAATTTTCTTCCCAGGAGGTAATGCCTCCACATTTTCAAGGCATGCACTATGGCAGCCAGTTCTAGATCATGGGTCACATAGTTGACTTCATGCTCATTCAATTTTTGGGATTCATAGTAGATCACACTTCCTTGCTGCATAAGGACTCCTCGGAGCCCTTCCTTATAGGCATCTGTGCACACGAGGAAGTCAGCTTCTGGATCAACGATCTTCAGCACGAGTGCATGGGTTAATAGATGTTTCAGGGTCTGAAATCTTTCTTCACATTTCTTTGTCCACATGAATTTTGTCCCCTTCTTCTGGAGGGCAGTGATTGGACAACCAATATTGGAGAATCCTTTTATAAATCTCCTATAGTAACCTGCTTCTGATGTTCGAAACATCCTTTGGGGTAGGCCATTCCATGATAGACCTGATCTTGTCAGGGTCTACTGCTACCCCTTCTTCAGATAGGACGTGGCCTAAGTAATGTATTTGCTTCTGGAAGAAGTCACATTTGTTGAATCTGGCATAGAGTTGTTGTTCTCTTAGCACTTGTTGCACAAGCCTAAGATGCTCTTCATGCTCTTATTTATTCTTGGAGTAAATTAATATATCGTCAATAAAAACCAGCACAAATTTGTCTAGGAATTTACTAAGTACATTGTTCATCAAGAACATGAAAGTGGCAGGGGCATTGGTTAACCCAAATGGCACTACCATGAACTCATAGTGACCATACCATGTCCGGAAGGCAGTTTTATGGATATCTTCACCCTTGATCGGACTTGATGGTATACCGACCTCAAGTCAATCTTTGAAAAAATAGACGCACCCCCCAATTGGTTGAACAGGTCATTGATCCTGGGCAAGGGGTACTTTTTCTTTATGGTTACCTTATTGAGTTGTCTATAATCTATACACAGTCTAAGGGTACCGTCCTTCTTTTTCAAAAACAGGACTGGTGCTCACCATGGAGACACGCTGGGTCGAATATAACCTTTATCCATCATTTCTTTTAATTGCAATTTGAGTTCAACTAAATCAGGTGTGCTCATCTGGTAGGGTGTCCTAGACACCGACACCGCTCCCAGTGCAAGTTCTATCGAGAAGTCTATGTCCCTTATTGGAGGTAGACCCGATACCTCTTCCGGAAACACATCTCTGTATTCTCTCAGGATAGGATGACCATCAAGGCTTGGTTTTTCACCTTCGATTGTTTTCAACACATGTATTGCATATAGGGGACATCCCTTTCGGCAATACTTTCTCATTTGCAGAGCTGATATTTGTCTCACTGAGACAGGTTTTTGGATCCCTTGAAGGGTTATCTTTTTCCCTTCTTTATTTACACATTCTAAGGTTTTATGGTAACAGTCCAATCTGACTTTATGGGCAACTATCCAATCCATACCAATCAACAGATCATACGATCCCAGGGGTAATATGTTAAGGGTTGCTTGGGTGGGGGATTCACCCAACATCAATTGGCAGGTTGGTATAACCTCTGCTACCCTTCTTCTAGTGCCAGTGGCTAACTGTACCAACCATGGCTTGGTATGTTTTTGTGGTTGTAGTTTACACTTATCAACAACTTTAGGGGCTATATAACTAAAATTTGAAACAGGGTCAATCAAAACAGACACTAGATGGTTGGAAATTATACCTTCTATTTCCACCACTAAAGCTTGGTGGTCAGCTTGGTTATTATCCAAGGCTGAGTAAATTTGTGGCTCACTCCTGGCCACATCATTGACGGTAGTAGCTTCTTGGATGTTATAAATCCTCTGACTATTCTGTTGTCAGTGTGGACAGTCTCTCAATACATGTTCTTCCCTGCAACCCCAGCATTTCAAAGGTTCTCTCTTTGGGTTATCAGTCTTCACTAATATGGGTCCAGAAGTTTTATTTCCGCTCAAGGAGGGAAAATTCTGTTGGTGCATACTCCGGGTTGGGAAGCTCATTCTCAGATTCTTCTTATAGTTCTTAGATCCTGGGGATTTAATTCCCCTTTTTTGAAATCTTGAACTATTCTTCTATTTCCATCCTTCACGAGGTTCTGCTCGAAGTCCAAACTGTTCATGACAATAGGTTGCCTTTCGAATAGTGCCTTCTAGAGTCTTTGGCTCATCAAATTCAATTTTGTTCCAACAGTCCTTAGGTAGTCCACTGATGAAGCGTTGCACCTTTGCCTTTTCTTCCTTGATATAGGGTACATACCTCAACAAATCAAGGAATGTGTTGACATATTCTTCTATATTGAGTTGTCCTAATTTGAGTTCATAAAACTCTTTAGTCTTTTCGTCAAAATATTTTTCCGACAGATACTTCTTTCGGAAATATTTCTCAAACCGTTCCCAAGATAGGTCCTCTTCGCGAACCCCTTTTACATTCTTAAGGTCTTTCCACCAAATGGAAGCCTTTTCGTTCAAGTTGAAGGTGGCCACTCGGGCCTTCATATTTTCTGAGAAGTCATGGACTCTGAAATACTTCTTTAGTCCAAGCAGCCAGGCCTCTACTTCCTCTCCCTTCTTTATTTCACCATCGAAGGAGGGTGGTTTGGATTTTCTGAATTCTTCGAACTTACGAACTTTGAAAGGCTTTTGCTTCTTCTGTTTCATTCGAGAATAGTAACTGGTTCTGCTGCTAGAAGAGCCCTCCAAATCACCAGCTTCCTTCTCAGAGGAATCATCCGACGCTTGTCCTTTACCTCTGGGGTGGACCTTTTTTGAGGTTCTCCTCTCAGTGTGACCACTGATATGACCAGGTTTCTGAGTTTTAGGTTCATGATGCATTTGCCTTTGTAGATCGGATAAACTCTGCAGTAAAACTGCATTAATTTATGTTTTCTTTTCTTGTTCTTTCATCATCCTTTCATTGTCGGCCTTACAACTTTGTAATTTGACCATGAGGCTCCTCACAGTCTCAGCTAGACCTGGAGGGGTCCCTTCTGCCCTCCTTTCATCAGAATCTTCGTCTCTATTGTGGGAGCCCTCTCCCACTTCATGGTGAGTCACCATACTATGCATTGATAATTTCCTGTGGTTGATCTTCCGCTCGTGTGCAAAAGGAAAAACGTCGGTTGTTAGTCAATTTTTTTTTTTTTTATATTTATTTATAAACAGTACATAATTCATATTTTCACATGTACACACACACAATAGGGGTTTTTCATCTTTAAATTCATCTTTTGATTGGGAAGGTTAAGACAGGGGGTTACTCTTTTTAGGAGTGTTCCGAACGGAGCTTTTGCGCAACCCGTTCATGAGCCCAAGCAGGTCAAGTGTTGTAACCATGCTCTGATACCAATTTGTCACATACCCACTCTGGCATAATAATTTTTTCATCGATTTCTCGAGGATCAGAATCCCCAAGATATTTACAGGCGCCTAGCGTCAGCTAGTTCCTCATATGTCCACCTCCATGTGATCGTGGGTCATGACTACGAGTCGAACTAGTACGACGTCTTTTTGTACTTCGCGACTCAGTGCTACTAGAACGTCGAGTCTTTCGACTCTACAAACCTTGAAGCTCGAAACAGTGAAATTTCGAACCTTGACAGGGCTAGTAAGTGGCAAGTTTCTCGCTTGGGGTCTTATCCACGTGACCCTGTTCTGTGTCCACATGCTTAAGCCAGCCAAGCACTTATTGGCTTTTCGTGATTCGAGGAATTGTGATGCATGACTTCTACCTTTCCCCATTCAAATCCCCAAAAATTTTGAGGTCTCCAAAGTTTCCCTCCAAAGGGAGATCGATGGCTATAAGCCTCCCCTAATCCAACGATATGGATCTTTTCGGGGTCTCGGTACTCGAGAGTTCGAAATGCAACGACTCCAAGACTCCTTGTCATTCAAATCTCCAAATTCCATTATGGGAATTCGTGTAAGAGATCGACGTCTCTTAAGAGTGTGGATCCAACGATCCACGGGATTTCGGGACTTTTCCCGAAACTCTAACAGCTCACCACGCATCTCCTCTGATGGACGGTCCAGATTCTTTCGGGACTTCTCCTCTCCATTACAGCGCGTATCAGGATTTTGCAATTTGAGAGGGCAAGGTTTCCTGGCCCTCTGGTTTTCTGGATGTTGAAACATCGACCGACAGCCACGTGTCCCTCCAATGGACCATGACAAACTTCAACCAAGATCAATGGTCATAATCTTTTCAGGATGATCAACGGTCACGATCAAATCCCAGCTTTCCTTAACCTTATTCACACCTCATGCCATTTCTGGGTTTCAATGATTGGGATTTCGTAACTCGCAAAGACAAGGGTTCTTGCTCTTTGGTTTCCTGGGTGTCGAAATGCTGAAGCACTTACCAGCAGCCACGTGTACTCTATAGATGGATGGTCCAGGTACTTCCATGGATCATGGGGTCTATGGTCCCAATTTATTCTTTTCTTGCAAGGGTTGAAAGGGTCATGGCATTAATGCCTGCATCTCTTCCTCAAATCTAATGGTTATTACAGACCTTGGATCCTCCAAAAGGATTTTGTTCGTTAATCGAGACTTAACCACACACTACCATTTAGAGATTTCACAAATCGGGGTTTCGAGACTTGCGAGTATGTGAGGACTCGCACTTGGATACCTTGGATGCCAAAACACCGAAACATCATAACTTATGAGAACCACTCTCTCTCTTTCTCGTGCTGGATTTCTAATACGTACACTATCAAGTCCTCTTTCAAGTTCTTGGTAAGGTTCACCAGATTTGAAAACCTGACTGGAAGATCTCCAGAGGTCTCTAAGCTATTAACTCCTGTGACTGGATAGTGAGTCATTTCAAGGGCGTATTAAGATGGCAGTCTTATATTGAGGGTTTATCCCGGCTCTAGAAAGTGAGGGGACTTTCCCAAAAAGGGTGCCCTTGTGGGAAGGTCTATCTGGGACATTACCTGAGGCAAATAAGGGAATAAATTTCTCGAACACAGACTTGAAAACTAAGTTAGTTCAGTGGATACATATATATATAAACATGATTCATGTGGAGTCATTCTATTTATACGCAAGAAACCACTATTTTTTATCATAATCCACCACACAGACATTATTATACAAAAGCCATTCATAATTTCACAACCTTGAGCATACATGTCAGATTATTCAATTCAAGATACAAGATATAACACTTATTAGAAAAACACTAGGTTTGATGCAACCACTGAGAGGGGTGCTCGTTTCCACCCAACCATAGGCTCAGTGACTTCCAATGGATTTACCACTAGCCACCCCTGAGCTGAGACCACAATGCTGCGAGACTGTGTCTCTGTTTGTCAGTGACCAAGAACGAAGGTTACTCTCCTTCTTCTCTGCTATCACTCACTCTGTATTCTTCCAGAATTCTCCTTCTTCCTTCCCTTGTGTCTGCCCATGATTGCACACTCCTCCGGCCTTTCTCTCCTTTCGGCGAGGTCACCTACGGCACGATCTTCCTCACAGTGGTCAGGTCTGAGGACTCTATGGATGGGCGGTTCACCCCCCATCCCTCATTACTCATGAGGAGCCCTTTACCTACCAATCCTGGCAAGTCATTTTATTCGGACCAACGAGCCACTCTTGGTTTTCCAGGCCAGTGAAGTCCAAATACGGTATTGGTCTCAGTGGAAGTTAATGCCACCATTCCAGGTGCCTTCCACCGCCTTTCTTCAGCCATCGTGGTCTCTTTTTTTAGCACATGCCCCTCTCAGCAATCTTGCAATATATATATATATTATAATATCATTCACATTCATCGACCTTTTTTCACAAGGTCCATTCACATCACACATTCAGATTTTTGAGTTTGCCACAATACTTGGCCAGTATAGTTATTTTTAGAGATTGGGGGAAATAGGGTGTTACATCCAGAGAAGCGTCATTTAAGGCAGACAAGAATGAGGATTTTGAGCCTGATGAAATTGAAGAAAAATTTGTGAAGAGACTGAAGAAGGGATCAAGCAAATACAAAGGTAAACTGCCTTTCAAATGTTTCATCTGTGGTAAGATAGGTCATTTAGCAAATAAATGTCCTCACAAAAGAAATGATCAGACATGTGACGATGAGGAGAAGCACAAACACATAAATTTCTTTAAAGAGAATAATTTTAAGAAGAAAAGTCTTCGTGTAAACAATGATGATGATCCTTCAGATGATGAAGACAATGACTCCTCTATTGAAGATAAACTAAATGACTTCATACTTATGGCCAAAGAGGACTATGATAATAAAAGCACATGAAGTGAGGCTAATGAAGAAGAAGTTGTGGTTGATATGGAAGGAGAACTGATCTGTGCACTGGAAGAGATTGACAGACTCATAATTAAGAACAAAAAGCAAAAACAATTGCTGATACAGTTCAAGAAATATAGTAAATAGCCTAATGAAGACTTTGCCTTGCTAAACGTGGAATTAGAAGAGGCAAAGAAAATCGAGGACATTCTGAAACAACAGTTATCAGAAAAGAAGGCAAGATGTAAATCTCTAGAAGAAGAAGTAGTGAAAACTAGGAAAGAGTTGGAGAGGTTTCAAGCCATGTATCATCAGAATTTGTCAAGTATCAAAGCCTTAGAAGGATTAGCCACCATTCTGAATCAGCAAAGGAATCCAAAGCTGAAAACTGGTTTGGGTTATGGAGAGGGATCAAGTAGTAGTCAACCAAGAAACCAAGAACCTATCAGGTTTGTCAAATCCTCAAACATTGACAACAGTCACTCTGCAGAAACAAAGAAAGAAAATCAGCCACCAAGAAGGAATGAAAGAAAAAGTACCAGAACCGAATCTGTAGATTAGAGAAATTATCAGCATGAAAGAAATCGACCTCCTCAAAGAAGATAAACTTTTTCCAGGTACCAACGTTTTTTTTATGGATATTGTTTCTTTTGTTCTAACTTTGGCCATAAAGTTGTAAACTGTTCTTTAAAAATAAATTATGAGCAATCAAGACATTCAAGGTATAGATATCTGCCACAACAAAGAATGAGACAGCCAAGTAACAAACCACCACAGACTACAAATCACTTGATGGATGGGAAAAGGACACAGGTTAAGCATAACAATCGTTATGATCCTTTATTCGATGAACCAAAATGTTACATCTGTCATAACTATGGACATAAATTTGTTGACTGACGCTTAAGGAACTATGAACCAGATTTGAATTCCCCTACTGAAAATGTCAAGGTTTGGAAGAAGAAAGAAAGTGACAAGTGTGGATTAGTGTTTTCAACTCAAAGACAAATGAACCCTTGGTATATAGACAGTGGATGCTCCAAACATATGATGGGAGACAAAGGTAAGTTTCTATCTCTAAGTGAAAGAAAATCAGGAAACATAACCTTTGGAAATTATGCTCCAGGTAAAATAAAGAGTAAAGGGATGGTGAGTTTATGTAATGGAAAATGAAAATCCCAAGATGTTCTACTTGTAGAGGGGCTGAAACATAATCTGCTCAATGTAAGTCAAATTTTTGACAGAGGATGTGAAGTGATGTTCACGTCCAAGGACTGCAAGATAAAGTTTGTAAACTCAGGACAAGTGGTGGCCAAAGGCATAAGGACAGAAAATAATGTATATGTGTTGAAAGAAGATAGAGAAGAGTATCATCTAAGAAAACATGATGAAACATGGTTATGGCATAGGAGACTTGGAAATCTAAACTTTGACCACTTAATCAAGCTAAAAAATCTTGAGGCAGTAAAAGATCTTCAAAGCCCCAAGATTCTATGTGTAAACCCTGCCAAGTAGGAAAGCTAACTAGGACATGGTTTAAGTCCAAGATCTTTACTTCAACAAAGAAACCACTCCAACTAGTTCATATGGATTTGTGTGGACCATCAAGACAAGAAGGCACAGGGAAAGAAAACTACTTCATGTTGATTATTGATGATTACTCCAGAATTACTTGGGTTGCCTTTCTCAAGGAAAAAGTTGAAGCATTTGAGAAGTTTAAAAAAAAATAAGGCTTTAACTGAGAATCAAAAAGGCAAGAGGTTAAAGGAAGTAAGATCAGACAGAGGAGGAGAATTTATGTCAATTGATTTCAAGGAATTCTGTGATAAGCATGAGACCAAGAGAAAACACACAATCCCAAGAACTCCACAACAAAATGGAGCAGTTGAGAGGCAAAACAGAACAATGCAGCAAATGGCCAGGTCAATGATGAATGAGAAGAACATTGGTCACACCTACTGGGTAGAAGCAATACACACAACATTCCATGTTCTTAACAAATCCCACCTCAGACCACAAAGTGACAAGACACCTTATGAACTGTGGTATGGGAGACCTACTTCAATCAAACACTTCAAAGTCTTTGGGAGTAAATGTTACATAAAGAATAATGATGAGAACCTTGGCAAATATGATGACAAGGATGATAAAGGTATCTTCTTAGGGTATGCTACAAATAGTAAAGGATACAGATGCTATAATAAGAGGCTGCATAAAATGGTTGACTGTATTGACGTAAAAGTTGATGAAGGAATCCCAGTAAGAGAGGTGTACAATAATGAGTCTTCTATAGAGGACACGGTTGAAGCTGAAGATGAACAAGTCCAAGAATCAGAAAATGAAGACTCTGAATCAGATGAAGACACAGATACTCAAACAGACTCAAATCAGCAGACAACTTCAAATTCCTCCTCCAGAATCACTCAAAAGAATCATCCTACAAGTCAGATAATTGGTGAAAAAGACAAAGGTGTACAAACCAAGAGAAAGATAATAAAAAACACCGAACAATCACATATAGCTTTCATATCCATGCTAGAACCCAAGAATTTTAATGAAGCTAGCAAAGATGACCATTGGGTTAAAGCAATGAATGATGAACTTGATCAGATTGAGAAAAACAATACATGGGAGCTGGTTCATAGACCTGAAGGTAAAAATATCATTGGTTCCAAATGGATCTTTAAGAATAAGTTGAATGAGCAGGGACAAAGAAAGATTGGTCTGTAAAGGCTATGCTCAAATAGAAGGACTAGATTTTAATGAAACATTTGTGCCCGTAGCAAGATTAGAAGCTATCGGAATATTTCTTGCCTATGCTTGTCATAAAAGGTTTAAAGTCTATCAAATGGATGTCAAGTCAGCTTTTCTAAATGGATATTTAAATGAAGAAGTCTATATGGAACAACTAGAGGGTTTCGAACTGTCTGATAACCCTGACTCAGTATGAAAGATGAAGAAATATTTATATGGGTTAAAACAAGCCCCTCGTGCCTGGTATCACAGACTAGATACGTATCTCAAAGACAAAGGGTTCAAGAGAGGAACGGTTGACAACAATCTATATATCAATATAGAGGATAATGATTTGCTCATCATGTTGGTCTATGTAGATGACATCATCTTCGGATGTAATAAGGATTCATTGGTACAATGGTTTGCTTCTGCCATGGAGTCTGAGTTTGAAATGTCTATGATAGGCGAACTGTCATTTTTTCTTTGTCTGCATTTTACTTAGAGGTCTGAAGGGATGTTCATTTCTCAAGAAAAATATCTAAGAGAAATGTTGAAAAGGTTTCAAATGGAATATTCTAAACCTGTGGGCACACCTATGGTTACTGGATGCAAATTAAGCAAGGATGATGACTCACTTGATGTTGATCAAATTTCATATAGGTCAATGATAGGCAGCTTGTTGTACATCACAACATCTCACCCAGACATAATGCATGTTGTTGGAATGGTAGGAAGATATCAGTCTGCACCTAAACAGAGTCACTTGCTAGCTGTCAAAAGGATATCCAAATATTTGAAAGAAACAATGAACTATGGCTTATGGTATCCTAAGGATCAGAATTTTCAATTATCAGTCTACTCAAATGCTGATTGGGCTAACTGCATGGATGAAAGGAAAAGCACGAGTGGAGGTGCGTTCTTCTTAGGAGATTATCTAGTAGCATGGTTGAGTAAAAAGCAAGGTTACATTTCTTTATCAACTACAGAGGTAGAGTACATTGTTGATGCTACATGTTGCACTCAGGTATTATGGATGATTCAGACACTTGCAGAATTGGAGGTAAAATACGCTGCACTAATCCCAAATCATTGTGATAACACTAGTGCCATCAGTGTGTCCAAGAATCCTGTATTCCACTCCAAGACCAAGCATATTCCCATAAAATACCATTTTCTGAGAGAGTAGGTCACCAATCAGATTGTTCAAGTCTATTGCATTCCAACCACAGAACAAATAGCAGACATCTTTACTAAACCCCTAGCCAAGACACCATTTGAATATCTCCGACAGAAGCTGGGTGTCATCCTGTCTCACACCTAAGAGAGTCCATCCTGTTAGGGGGAGTTTGTATTGATTGAATATCTGATACCTCCGAAAAATACTGCAACAGCTCAGGGGAG
>JASDQU010737716.1:324479-334972 GCA_032191745.1 Picea mariana | reverse complement strand
TAACCTTATTCACACCTTACGCCATTTTGGGGTTTCGGTGATCAGGATTTCGCGACTCGCGAAGACAAGGGTTCTTTCCCTTTGGTTTCCCGGATGCTGAAACGTCGATCGGCAGCCACACATCCCTCTGATGGACGGTCCAGATCTATTTCGGGACTTCCACCATGGGGTGTCCCGATCTCTCATCATTAGGACTTCTAAAATCCCGAAGTCTGAAGCCCCGATATCAACTCCTCTTTCGGGACTTTTGCCTCTGTTCACGAGGCTTAACCCTCATGCATCTCCTGACAGCTCCAACGGATGTCGAGTTTTCTAACTAAGATATGACGGTTCAGATCTGTCCCGCACTGTGCACTCTCCCACTGCTCCCTGGACATGAAAAACAACGGTCCAGATACTCCCACGAATCTTGGGGATCTACGGTCCTGATTTCTTCACTACTCATGAAGATAAAGGAAAAGGGTTAAGGCATTTAATGCCCTTGTTTCTTCTTCCAATCTAACGGTTGTGAATGACCGTAGATCTTTCAACGAGATCTCGTCCGTCAATCGATTCTTATCCACACGCTCCCATTTCGGGATTTCGCGAGTTGGGGTTTCAGGACTCGCGAGTGCAAGAAAACCCACACCTAGATACTCTAGGTGCCGAAATGCCGAAATGTTGAGGTCTACGAGGACCGTTCTCCCTCGTACAAGGTTTTGAGACTTAACCTCTAACATCCTTCTTCGGGTCCTCAGGTAATTTACACCAGGTTTTGAAGACTAGACTGGAAGGTCTTCTCTAAGGTAAGGGAGTGGTCTCAAAAGGATGCCTTCGGAAGGAAATCTATCCAAGGCATCAGGTAGGACAAACACAGGAACAATCTCCCAAGAGAAGACTTGAATTCTGACTTAGATTGGTAAGCATCTAAATATCAATTCGTAAAACATAAGCCATATGTGGTCTTTCCATTATAAGCATGCAACCACCATTTCTGGTCAAAACACCACAAAAACAGTCTTATGCTCAAACCATTCATAAATTTCACAGACTATGAACATACATATCAGCATATAAACTTCAAGATACAGGATATAAAACACTTATCAAAAATAACACCAGGTGTGATTGCAACTGCTGAGAGGGGTGCTCATTTCCACCCAACAATAGGCTCAGCGACTCCCAACAGATTTACCACTAGCCACCCCTGAGCTGAGACCACGATGCTGCGAGACTGCGTCTCTATTTTCTAGCGACCGAGAACGAAGGTTACTCTCCTTCTCTGCTATCACTCACTCTGTATTTTTCCAGAGTTCTCCTCTCCCCCTCGCATCTACCCCCCTTGATCCCACACTCTTCCTGCCTTTTCTCCTTTCGGCGAGGTTGTGTGTGGCATGATCTTCCTCGTGGTGGTCAGGTCTGAGGACTCTACAGATGGGTGGTTCACCCCCATCCCTCATTACTCATGAGGATCCCTTTACCTACCAACCTAGCGAGTCATTTAATTCGGGGCCAGCGAGCTGATTTTTTTTCTTTGGGCCAGTGAAGTCCAAATACGGTATTGGTTTTGGTGGAAGTTAACGCCACCTTTTCAGGTGCCTTCCACCACCTTTCTTCAGCCATCGTGGTCTCTTTTTCAGCACCTTCCCCTCTCAGCAATTCTGCAATACATATATATATTTATATTATTATTTACATTCATCAACCTTTTCCACAAGGTCCGTTCACATTTTTGAGTTTGCCAAAGTTCTTGGCCAGTATAGTTATTTTTACAGATTGGGGGAAACATGGTGTTACACACGTGGCCCTATCTGATGGGTGACACGTGTCATATATTAACTGACACGAACGGTCCTTGAAAAACATGAAACACGTTGACACGTGGCAAGCATCAAGTGTGTCCACATCACCCTAGGTGACATAAGTAGGCCACATCACTCTAGTGCCTCATGACTTTGGGACTTCGAGACTTCATAACTTCGGGAGACTTCTCCACACTACACTGCAAATCCCTCAAATGTCGAATTCCCGAATAGGTTGATCTACAGACATGTGTCCTCAAACACAAATGATCCAGATTTACTTCAGAGTTTGAGACTTCGAGAGACTTTCTTCCTGACAGCTTAAGGGCTCGCTTCTCCCGTAGTGCTGAATCTCTGAACTGATGTGGGATCTACAGTTCACACTTTCTCGCATGCAGATCGGATGGCTAGATTATGATCTTATCCACTTTTCTTCACCTCCTAATCTATGCTTGAACCAATGGCCCAGACCTATCCTTGGCCCAATCCAAAGGTCTGGTACTCCTCCCAGTGATCTATGGCATAGATTCACTCCAAGACTTTGGAGCTTCAAGGCTTCGGGCTTCTTTTATGACAAGGAACTTAAATTTTTTTAAGTAGCTAAGTCCAAAGGACTTAAGGGTTTAACCTCTACACTATTTTCCTAGATCTGATGTTTGTGAAGGATTTGTATCCTTCCCTAATAGACCCTATGTCCATCACGGTTTCCCAAACTTCTCCACCTCCTGAGCTTTCAAACACTATTAAGGTGCGCTCTCAATGCCTTCTAGCACTCTGCAACTCAATTTTTCTGTGAAACTTTTGCTTCAATCTAGGTTTACACAACCCATCCAGGATTAGTATTGGAAATGGGCTCTGATACCAAACTATAACATACCCAACCACTCATAGGTCGGGCTACACTAATTCAATCCCGCTCTCGGACTTCTTTCTCTTATAGATACCTTTCAAATTAAAAAATATGCATGAAAGAAAGGAACTAAATGAAATGCACAGCAATAAACAGCAAGCATGCATACTCTAAATATATATTGAATTCAACGATAATTAAATACACCATAGAATAAATCATATACAGATAATTAATACCATAATCGAGAGCACTTATCATTTATAAAAGAAGACACCAACTGGCTACAGACCAAGAATGTTCCACCCAATCATAGACATTGTTGTTCCAAGTCTCAATAGCAATGTCACTTCTGATCTTGGGTTATGAATCCATAAGCACGGTTCCAGAGTGTTACTCAACTTCCCAAACTAGATAGCACTCAAGCTCTCATAGGATTCCCAACACCCACAGCAATCCAATTACCCAACTCTCTTCTACCTATCCTTCAAAACCCAAGACAATGGCCCCCACCCTTCTCTTCCATGCAGTCCCTCAGGCAGTCCTTCTCCTTACAGGGCTCCAGTGCAGTTGGTCCAGAATCTCCATTCTGGGACTCTCAAGACTTGTAGTTGTGAGCAAAGCTAGACATAGGACAAACATCTCAAACATGCATGACTCAAATCATGGTTGGATTACACTAGAAATCTCTACAACCAACAATACCATGGCTACTCTTCAATAGTTCATCTTTCTTTCCCAAGCCAAGACATGGAGGGGGGGAAATGAGTGCAATGAAGAGTGAATGGAGTGAAGTCTCCATGAAAAGTGTGAAAGAGTGAACATTATGGTGAATGAATGTTTGAGGGAAGAGTGAAGCGACCAACAATAGAATGAGGACAAGAATGGGAGTGAGAGAGAAAACCAACGAATGTGAGAACCCCCCCCAACAGACCAGGGACGAGTTTTTGTAATTCATGGGGATCAAGAACCTCTTGGATTTCCCCCAAGAAGCTCATGTAACTGTTATTATCCATTAAGAAAAAATGGAGAATAAAGTATAAAATAAAATGCTTATCCCCTCAAGCCCCCTCTCTTGTGGAATCATAGCCCTCTATAACTCTATTCCTTGTCTGTCTAGCAGCCAGCGATTTATTTATTATTAATAATGATCAAAACATTACATTTCTTGGGCACACTGGCCTTTTAATCATTGTTTGGACACTATGGCCTCTCGGCACTTAACAAATACATTATTTAATATGGGGGCTCAAAACTCAAGGTGTTACATTCATCATCTAACACTTTTTTCTCAAATGATTTCCATCCTTTGGGTTTTTGTTTATGACCTTTTTTCCATTTAGGATAAGCTATTGCTTGAGGATATTCATCCTGCAAATGTCCTTATTATTGACAAATTGGACACCAAAATGTTGTATTTTCATAATCCAATTTCTGCATCCATCTAGAGCCTTTCCTTTAAAGTATAATCTTATTTGATAAGTCCTTATTAAGGTCAATCTCCACAAAAATATGAGCATATGTAAAAATACCAAGATTAATCCGAACTATATCTATTTTTTAATATCATCCCAAAGTATTCCCTATCTCTTCAAAAACTAAAGACTTCCAAAATTGGAACAAAAAATTAGGGAGACATACCCATATAAGAATTTATTTTATAGACATATTGGATAGGTTAAATTTTGGAAAACATGGGATCACAAAAATAGCTACTATTCCCTAGAACCAAGGACCCTCTACAAAAACATTCTAATAACTTGCAAGAGAGTGAAATTGAACAATAAAAAAAACTTGGAAACAAGATATACTTCACATCCTTTGTCTAGTTCAAATCGAGCCAATAGTACAAATATGATGTAGGAGACAAAAATCCATTAAATTGGAAACTACTACAATGTATTCATAGTATGAAAGGACATCATAAACTATCTCAATTGTTACCTCCAAAACTAACTTGCTTCGATTCCTCCACAATGCACAAATTGTAGATGAATCAGCATATTCAGAGAGGATTTGTTATTGACTACATCCTTAAAAGAGTGACCCTTGGACAAGAATGGTACTCCATTTCAAATTCCCACCACTCCTCCACATAATCGCAAAAGTATAGCAAGAGTCAAATCTTTGCAAATGTTGTAATCAAATTGGAAAGAAATTTCATCTAGTTGTGTACCCTCAAAAACAAGTTGTGGTTGTTCTATAAGGATCCCAACATACACTCCAATTTATGCTTTATATTAGCCAGGAAATCGATGGATGTCACATGTTAGTCCCTAAAGTTGTCCCTGACTGCTAAGTGCAAGCTAGGGCACCTCAGTCATTGCAATGGTTTATCAAATATCAAGGTTGAATAAAATTTGGTTTGAGGAACATGTAGTAGCTGAGTCAAAAGATTTGAAAGGTCTGAAAGTGCTCTTAAAATCAAAATATCAGCAACATTTTACTTAGTCAAAAGGCATTCACAATGATGGATTAGATAAATAGGTGGAATAGAAGAAATTCAAAACACAATGCAAGCTAACAATTTGTTTTCTTGCAAAAGAATATTTCCAAGTCTAAAATAAACTTCAAACTTGAAACTAATATATGAATGTAATCCCTCAAAACAAGTGATATGTCAGTAAATAATTCACTGGAATCATAGCTAGAAAGAAGAAAAATCAATGCTTTGCATGACCTTAATTACATTCGAATAAGACGGGTAAATATGAAAAAACATCGGTAAATGATCAAATCATTAGTATGTTTGATTCATTTGAGTGTAAAATATCACAGTCTTTATGCTCTTACAAGTATCAGACCAATGTCTTCTCTCAACTCCTCCAAGAACTGACTCTTTTCTTCCCAAAGGAAGAACCCTTCTTTCCAAAATCTATTTTAAAATATATAGAGAAAAAGCTAACAGTTTCAATCCCAAAATAAGTGGATCTAATCCCCAAAATTATGATCATCATCCTTTTGAAATTTGTAGCTGCCAAGTATTCGATTGATGACCAAATGATACTCTACCACCTACTGGAAATGAATATCTGTTGGATCTATTCTGCAAATTCTTCTCCTTGAAATCTAGAACTTCTTGATCCTCTAATTAATTTGTTGCTTCCAGTTAATATTCCACTTGTGCATTTGTTGCCTTGAAGTACACTTGGAATGATGTAAACAAATATGATCCTACACTTGGAAATTCTCTGACACCTATTACCTTTGACAACCATCCAAATGTTCTATCACCACTTGTAGTTACAATCACAAGGATCGCCACCATACACTATAGAAAAACTACCCCATTACATTCTCCATTGTAATTTGGATCTTTATTCCATTCAAGTACATGAGAATACCATTAGCATTAATGTCAAAGAAAACAACGATCTAAAGCACATTCCTCACTAATAACACTAGAAGACACATCTACATCAAGCATCTTTGATGGTGGCTTCCCATAGTAAGCACCATTCCATTTATTTGGATCAGATTGAGGTTTTTTCCCCTGGACTAAGGTTACTATTTGTTTGAAGGGCCTAGACCCTAAGAAAGATGTATAGTTTGTTGATGAATAATAGTACCATGGATCCTTTGCAAGGCTTCCTCAGCACAAGCCATGTTACCAAACTGGAAAAATTCACAACCTTTCCCAACAAGTATTTTTACAGACATAAGATATTCATACCGGCCAAAGACTTGTCTTAGACCTTCATCTATCACATTTGGGTCTAGATGGCCTATAAATATAGTTGTATTGTTTAAATCATTGCCTGACAAGAATCCCTTTCCTTGGCTTTTAGTTCATTCCTCGGCATGTAATGTCATTGTATATTCAAAAGCACAGTTGGTTCAAAACTGGCGGGGGGTAGGGATGCTCATATTGGCCCGTTGTGACAAGGCTGGAAGGGTAGACGACCCCTGGGATAGAGGTTCACTTCGGTGGGCCTCGGGACGTCTCGACCCCTGCTGAGTCACAAGTTATTGGTATATCTGGCTTGCGGGCTGTTGGATATACTCTTGGGAGGTTGTTGTTCCCATGGTCAAAAAAAAAAAATCACAGTTTCCACAACAAGTAAAGTGGATCACCACTTGCTCATTGAGCTGAAACTTTGCTCATCAAAAAGACTATTGAATAACTCGCCACTAAATTAATAGTTGTTTTCTATTGAATGCATGTCTAGCGAGCCCAATCAACAAACTACATGCCACCATAAATATTGTTTTCTAATTGTAGGCCTACAATAAAACCAAGGGCAATTGATGGGACCCTCTTTTACCAAAGGTGATATTTCGACTAGACACTCTAGGCCATTGACGATTTGATAGTGTGTATTTGAAGAAATAGCAAGGAAAACACCCCACGGAGCTGCACTTTGCACAAGAGGTGGTACAGTTATATCTTCCTCTTCTGTTTTCTTCAATTTTCTTTTAAGTATCATGATGAATTTTTCTATTCCTTGACCAATAATCCCACAAACAAAGTCAACTATGCCATATTGTATACCCATGTAGAAGTAAGTTTCAATCTGTTGTTGAATAGAAAACCTAGGACCCAATGTCTCAACTTCAAGCACACTACTAGGCAAGGCTCAACATCATGGTTTATCTTTCCACTCAATCCATCCATTACAGGGGGTTGTCCAAAATGAACAAATGGTGCCAAAAAACCAACTAAGGCAACATCAACAACAATACCAACAAGTAAATCTGCAAGATAAAGTTCAAATTTTCCCCAAAGTCCTTTCCTCTCTTATGAACTTCCGCAATGTTACATAACAAGAATCAATCATTATCTCTATAAAATCCTTGTCACTCAAGCATCTGTTGGTTGATGGTGGCATTGGTCTCCATCGATGTTGTGTTGACACTTGATATTCCCTTTGGGAACTGACCGTTCTATGTTGTCAATGATAGACACATTATCAAGACCTACAAGCTTTCTTTAACACCTGAACTAGGGATTTCGGCATTTAGTATTCTCCCCCTGTGCTTTATTTGCCTCTATGGGATATATCCCACATGTAAAAAGGAATTAGACAATTGTTGTTTTCATATGCCATTGTATAAAGTGTATTCTGGCGTGTTGTGCATGTTCTTTTGGTCCCTTGTGGGATCCTTCCTTGGCGCTCGAACTTGATACTTGGTGCTTGATATGTGTGCTTGTCCTCGATTGTATGCTTGGTGTGGTCATTTTCCATTGATGAACATTGGCCCAATATTTTACAATAGGTATAAAAATCTTTTGAGAATATCATTAGCATTTAGTTCCTTGGGTACTTGTTATGGCCCAATATTTTACAATAGGTATAAAAAGCTTTTGAGAATATCATTAGCATTTAGTTCCTTGGGTACTTGTTATGGCCCAATACTTTACAATAGGTATAAAAATATTTTGAGAATATCATTAGCATTTAGTTCCTTGGGTACTTGTTAACACATGAAATCAAAAATACATTGGCTTGGCCAAGTAAGCCAATATATTTTTGTTTAATTTTTTAAATAAACATAATACATGATCCAATATTTAAATGAAACATTTAAAACCCGAGACCAATAGGGAAAACAAAGTGGGTACTTACACTGCACTTCAAGCAAGTTATCCATGCATTTTTGTTTAAGTTTTTAAATAGACATAATAAAGGATCCAATATTTAAATGAAACATATACAACCCGAGACCAATAGGGAAAACAAAGTGGGTACTTACACTACACTTCAAGCTAGTTACCCATGCATTTTTGTTTAATTTTTTAAATAGACATAATAAAGGATCCAATATTTAAATGAAACATATACAACCCGAGACCAATAGGGAAAACAAAGTGGGTACATACACTGCACTTCAAGCAAGTTATCCATGCGAGGAAAATCATGCGTTGCAAAAATAGACACAATAAAGGGTCCAATATTTAAATGAAACATATACCAATATATTTTTGTTTAATTTTTTAAATAGACATAATAAAGGATCCAATATTTAAATGAAACATATACAACCCAAGACCAATAGGGCAAACAAAGTGGATACTTACACCGCACTTCAAGCAAGTTATCCATGCAAGGAAAATCATGAGTTGCAAAAATGGGCGCTAGGAGAATGCGATGATTTTGGTAGTGCCCGTGCTATTGGCCAAATGTCAAAATTTAAATGATGCAAATTTGAGTGTGAACATTGGCTCCAACTAGGGATGGATTCCTCCCCACGAGGATCCAAGAGAACATAGACCAATGCCTTCATCTATGCAACCTATATCCAATATGAAAACCAAATTGTATGGAAAACTAGAGAGAAACTATTGCACCAGTGCCTCCATTGGGCTTATGGAGTCTTATTCATCTTATTCTACCTCACACCAATGCTTGAGATCGATATTATTTATGAACAATCCCTACTTTGTTAACCAATTAGATTGTTGGATTAAGTAATATGAAACTTCTAGTGTACCCATACCAACAATTGTTTCATACATTGGATTTATTCCATGCCTTTGAGAAGAATAAATAAAATTTTATACAATGGAAAATCATCATAAAACTAAAGTCCATACTCACAACTATGGAACTCTACCTTTATGGAATCAAAAATGCAAGATCTATGATTCCATACCAACTCCATGTAGACAGTTATTGGGTCATGAAAAATATGGAAGGATACCTCAATGAAGACCTTCTCTTTGAAAAATTCAATAAAACTATGCTCCTAACAAAAAAATTTGATGCCTTCTTCAAGTCCTTCTCCATGGTTGTCATAGAATGATCCTGTCTTTTTACGAAACATGAGTTCAATGCTTTCATGAAACTGTTGATGGGAATTTTCAGAAACAGAAAATGTATTGTCTTCCCGAGAGACAGTTTCATAGTTGTCATATACAATGTCTTTTATGAGAGGTTCCATATGTACTGACTGAGAAAACTACTCCTCATCATTAGGATGCTCATCATAATTAAGATGATCTTTTAAAAATTCTAAAACTTGAACTTCAGAAACCTGTGTTTCAAGATATTCTTGGAAAATTGCTTGCATAATAACAACCTAATCTTCTTCAAAATTTGAAGCAGCCTTTGCATTACAATTATGACTACTAGAAACATTTGGGACAAGGAAAAATGCATCTAGAGTATTACTATCTTGGGCTTCATCAAAAGCATCCTAGTATTTATAATTAGAATGACAATTTAAAAGAGAAAATTCATCACAACATTCTTCATAAAGAACATCCACTGAGTACATCCCCTTACAATAAAAATTAAATGCAGCATGAAAACCTGGTAATGATGCAATACTAGCAGCATAGAGGGATTTACACCACTCATGGGCATTTTCCTCCAAAGAAAAAATCTAAACATCTTTATACGAACATCTTCATGAATAATACCAAGCCTATGCATGCATTCGTGAAAATCCAACATGTGCTCGGCAAGATGATCGTACTCGTTTCCCTTAAATCTTAGAAGGCAACTTTCCAATTCATCACTATTAGGTACATGATTGGGAAATCCGAGTACATTGGAAAAATCACAAAGTGCATACCTCGCAACTAAAATGGATTCCATTGTTTTGGACATTCTCAACTAGTGGAATCTCCAAGTGAATGATCTGCAGTCAAATTGATGTCCACTTCCAATTCATCATCAAGAAGAGGATGTAAACATTTTCATTCTCATAGGGAAAATGTTTTCGTTTCTTCGTCCCCGACAACGGAGCCAAAATATGTTAGTCCCTAAATTTTTCCCTGACTGCTAAGGGCAAGCTAGGGAACCTCAATTATTGCAATGGTTTATCAAATATCAAGGTTGATAAAATTTAGTTTGAGGAACAGGCAGTAGGTGAGTCAAAATATTTGAAAGGTCCATAAGTGATCTTAAAATAAAAAT
>JASDQU010737716.1:277898-301725 GCA_032191745.1 Picea mariana | reverse complement strand
AGAATTGGAGGTAAAATACGCTGCACTAATCCCAAATCATTGTGATAACACTAGTGCCATCAGTGTGTCCAAGAATCCTGTATTCCACTCCAAGACCAAGCATATTCCCATAAAATACCATTTTCTGAGAGAGTAGGTCACCAATCAGATTGTTCAAGTCCATTACATTCCAACCACAGAACAAATAGCAGACATCTTTACTAAACCCCTAGCCAAGACACCATTTGAATATCTCTGACAGAAGCTGGGTGTCATCCTGTCTCACACCTAAGAGAGTCCATCCTGTTAGGGGGAGTTTGTATTGATTGAATATCTGATACCTCCGAAAAATACTGCAACAGCTCAGGGGAGCGTGTTTTCTTTGACATTGATGTCAAAGGGGGAGAAAAGAATAGGCTCTGGGTGACTTTGTTGCCATCAATACCAAAGGGGGATATTGTTGACATGTTTTATAGACAGTGTATGCTTGTCATTGAATGCAAGTAAAGTAGCGATGATGGCTTGAGTACAGGTATAATGTGCCAGGTGGGCACCAGAAGTATTTTGGGAAGATGCTGCAGAGCAAGCTCGTGAAGACCAGAGGAGATAGTGCAGAGGTGCACACAGAGTGCAGAGTATGCATGTTTGTCATTGATGGAAAAGATTATGACCAACAACACAACGATGATCACATGGCAAGGTCAGAAGCTAAATTCCATTTTGGGTATCAGAAACAAAGACTCCATTTCAAAGTTTCGGATACCAGGAGCTGGAGGAGTCAAGGAAGCAACTCACGGCAGGAACTTTCGAAATGTGAAACGCTAAAATCTTAAAACAGACACATCAACCAGAGTTTCAGATACCGGGAGTTGGAGGAGTCAAGATTCAAGACTCTTCATCACAGGAGTCCCGAAGTGCCGAAATGTGAAACGCTGAAAATCCTGAAGCAGGCACATCACTGGAGTTTCAGATATCATGATTTGGAGGAGTCAAGAGTCGAGACTCTTCATCACAGGAGTCTCGAAGTGCCGAAATGAAAAATGATGAAAATCCTAAAACAGGTACATCAAGTGGAGTTTCGGATACCGGGAGTTGGAGGAGTTAAGCGTCAAGATAACTCTTCACCACAAGAATGTCGAAATCCATAAATGTCGAATTGTGAAATGGAGAAATAAGTGTGAGACCCATCATTTATAATCCAACGGTGTAGGTTAATCAGGAATATGATCGAAGGGCTACTGTTGCTCTTCATAGTTAATCAATCAGTGGCGATTCAGTTGTTGATACGGTTTTTGGAGGTTCACAGTGTAACTGCTAGAAACGACTTATTGTTTCTACCAGAGGACTCGAAGAGACTTCAGGGTGATCACCAGAGAAGATGAAGAGTCTCAAGGCATTTACCAGTGGAATGAAGATTGTTCAAGAGGCAATTGACAGATGGAAGAGCGTTGAAGCTTGTAACTACAACAGAGAGGATGAGATCGACTGTGACATAGAAGACGAAGAGTCTCGACTGGTAGATAGGCTAAGGAATCTCAGCATAACACCCAATGATGATGGACACATGGATTTAACAGCCAGAGAAGCTGAAGAGTTGCAATGATGATCAGGCAAAGCACTCAACATGAAGAGCATGCAGAAGCATTTTGCATATGGTATGCACAAGGTGCATAGAGACTATAAGAATACAAAACAAAGAAGAGATGAGGGGGGCTGTAGAGAGGAATCACACACGGGGAAATGGATGTTGTGGGTAGGAGCTAAAATACATAGAAGAGGCATAATTCAGAGAATCAAAATAAGACACAGAGCATAAAGCGTAGCATAAGCAAAGAATAGAGATGCATAGCTGAGACAGTAAAAGAAGGCTAAGGTGCACTTGTAGAGAAGAGAAGAAGATGTATGCAGAGAGACACTGATACAGGAGAGTAGAGTAGTGTAGCAGAACAGTGATGAGACTGGTAAGCCATTGATGAACATTATATCACTGTAATAAGTTTCAGTAGAAAAGATTTATATTTCAGGGTGGTAGGGAGGTGCTAGGGAGGATTGTTGTCCTCAAAGGTTCAAGTGGGTGCTTGAACATAAGGAGTTGTATCTTCCATCTGATTGCATCCAGAGAAACTAGGGAGTTAGTGCTTCCTTCTAGTGGGTGCTAGAGAAACCAGGGAGTTGGTGATTCCTTCTAGTGGGTGCTAGAGAAACCATGGAGTTGGTGCTTCATTCTAGTAGGTTCTAGAGAAAACAAAGAGTTGGTGCTCTCAGCAACTTGTAGCTTGCAAAACAGAGGTTGTAGCCTCATTATGAGTTGGTGCTCATAAGAATGATAATGTACAGAATGTAAAGATTACTTATCATATAAAGAAAAAGAGGTTTTTACCCTTTATGGGTTTCCTCAGGAAATATCTGTCTTTGTATATTTCATATGTGTGAATGATGTTGAATGTTCTATTGCTTACTTCCTTGCATTATTGTGATTGTCATTCAGTGCTCTGCAAAGAGTTTAAAATAATCATAATGTTTAAGCTCGATAACAACTGATTCACCCCCCCCCCTCTCAGTTGTACAACACCATGCACCAACCTGTCCCAAACAATATGTAATCATCATGTACCATAAACAAGTGTATCAACCATGCACCAACCTATACCTCAACTTGTAATCATCATGTACCATAAAAAAGTGCATCAACCATGCACAAACCTGTAACTCAACCTGTACCATCAACAAGTGCATCAATCATGCATCAAATATGTACCAATCATGCATCAAATACACATAAACTATGACTCATCAAGATGTACCAACATCATCAACTATACACCTCATGTGTGTGCCAACTCATTAACTACTTGTCTCAACCATGTACCCAACATGTACCTCAACCATATACCAATATAACCATCAAAATTTATCTATAAATATATCACACTATCCATAACCAAATACCATAAACAATTACATCAAACCATGTGCCACAACCTCATTGTTATACAACCTTTATCTGTAACATACCTCAACCAAAATCCCTCATCAATTTCATCATACAAATCTGATTTGTAACTCTATAATAGTCCTGGTGTATATGATCACATACCTGTAAACCTTCCTTAACTTTAACAAAAAGAGACTAACATTTTATCAAACTTTACTTTAGTCTCACATGACTAATTTTGGATTAGTCAACAACCCTAACTTGCAATAATCATAACTATGTACCTATAATGAATAAAGATCTGAAAATGGTACACAATGTTCTTCAGTGTCTTTTATGCAATTCCTCTAGATTTCACTACTTGGAACCTCTCAGAAAAGGATTTATAACAAAAATGGCATACCTTTTTGAATTTTGGCTTATTCTAGAGATCGAACTTGTAGAGAATTCTTGGGATGGAATATTTGTTGTATAGATATGAAAATATTACACAACATACTAAATACAGTACTCTAAACTAATACATTTGGGCTTACTGAATTTGGATCTGTTATGAAGAAGTTATGAAGTTTTTACCCGAAACTCTTGTTTTAGACTAGTTGCGGGACTAGCCACAAACCCTATTTTCCACAGAGTGTAACTCCAAAAATACAACGACCCACAAGCTGAAATTTTTATCACAGCTACTTGGATATGTTTTCTCAATGTCCTCTCAATTTCATGGTCTGAATCATTGTTGCAAAAATGGTGAGATGACCTGTAAATAATATACCATAGAAAGCATCATCAAAAGAATTTATCCTCCCTTGAATTTTGGCCTTCTTTACTTCACCTTCCCTCTGAAATTAAGCTTAGATATCCTTTAGTTACCTCAGTCACTTGTAGATATTCAATATGTTGAAGTGTGATTAAAATGAGAGACCCTTTCCTCTTATTTATACTTTTATGTAGCTTTCTCAAGGGGTTACCTTCTAACCATCTTAAACCACTTTCCTTATTTTAGGGTTAGCCCACTTCTAACTAATCTCCACTTAGTATTTCTCCATTAACTTTATTATTTAAATAATTTATTTTGTATATACTTTGACTTATAGTACATTCATCACTTCACTTTATTATTTACATTCTAAAATCTCTTAAACCACTTTGCTTATTTAGGGCTAACCCACTTCTAACCACTTGTCCATTGTTGGCCCTTGGTTATGGAAGTATGTGAAGATCAAGGAAGAAAAGGGAGAATGTGAACTTCACGGAAGACACCGTGGTTTTACTGGGTCAAAGTGGGAAAATGAGAAAAAAAGATGGAGCGAAGTAAGTCGTTGAACGAGGAGATTGGGAATGACAGATAAGCAAGAAATAAGGATTGTGGACAACTCAGCAAGCAGGAAAAGCCACCATTGGATGCTTTGGAGCACTGTGCGAGAAGGAAGGAAAGACAAGCTGGCAAAGCCCTAAAAATATGGGTCAAGTTGACCTCGGGTTTTAGACACCTAGGGTTTTGGTATCTAGGGTTTTGGACACCTAGGTTTTGGCCTAAGCATGTCAATGAGATATTGTAATGTATAAATAGAGGTCAAGAAGACCTGGGTTGGGTTGGTGTCAAGATTGCCATTGTTTTTATCGATTGATCTAGTTGTTGTGAGAGACTGTTGTTGTGAGAGAGAGAAGTGTTGAGTATGAGAGCCTTCTGGTATTGTAAGATCTTTAGCTGGGTGCGAAGATCAACCCTGCAGCTGGGTGTGCAGGGAGGGGAGAGAAAGAGAGAAGAAGAAAGAAGATTTGCTAGCTAAGAGCACAGACAAGAACTGTATGCTTTACCTAAATATATTATAGCACAATTATTTGGACGTAGCCCAAGAGAGAGGGTGAACCACGTATATTTTGTGTTGTGTTTGATTGGTATTTTATCTCTGTCATTGATATACTATGATTGCATTATTGTTTTAGATATGATAAGAAGATGTGAAAAATATATCTAAGCTAATAAGTGATATATGAATGTTGTGTTATTCTTGTGTTAAATCCACTTGATCTTCCCTTTGGTTGTAGACATCTCTGTCCTGCAACCCCCTCATAAATCCTTCAGGTGAGACTGCATCTAATTCGTAGGTGTTTCCGAAATGGCCAATAGTTAGGGTTTGTTGGTGTGCTCTTGGAGTTGAACCCTGGGTCTGCCCCTGTGCCAACAAATGGTTCTGTTGCTAGGAGAGGAATCTTATTGAGGGAATGTCAAGGTGGTTTCCATCGAAGACAGAGACTCAAAAGTGGATAGAGGATCAATAAAAGGACTTTTTTGAAGCCCAAAAAAAATAACCCTAATATTAGTTCAGAGGATAGGTTGGAGAAATATATCTTCACTGATATACATGAAATTTTCTTTGGGGGAATCCATCTGGAGCTGTATGAGTGGCTAGCTAGATTAGCAGATACCCAATTCAATATCCGATCAAGACCTCTTGTGGTTTGGATGTCAGAGCTGATCAAGAAGGTCAAAAGAGTTGATAATGTTGTATCACGAGCAGTAGATCACTAGTTTGATAGCACCATTGGAGGGTACATCACAGAGTTTAATGTTGACAGAATAGAGTCATACAGCCAAGCTGAGCGATATTTCTTTAAGGGACCCAGAGGAAAATTTTTACAATTCCTGAAGTTGAGACTCAAGATGTTATTGCATGAGAAGAACATCTTGAAGATACAGTAAATTGGTCAGATCTAAAAAGGCTAATGTTCAAGAATTCATACAACGACAGCGACACAGAAGTTGGACATACACACAGTGGGAGAGTGTTCCGAGAAGTTCACCTTGCAAACCTGTTTAAGAAGAACTATGGGGATGAAGGTTTCTACAGTGGAGAATAGGCAGAACAGACAGATGAGGAGCATTTAGAATCTGTTGGGACAGAGGAAGGGAAATCTAAAGAGCTTCGTCAGGGAGAACCTGAAACCTCAGAAACTATGCAGACCATCGAAGTAAGTATTGTTATCCCTCCTGTTGATTCAGTAGCATTAATCAATCAGAGTAATCCCAGCCACCAGAGTGTCCAAAGTATTGTCAATAGTATTCCACCACATAGTCAGTCAGGAACCCTAGGAAGATCTATGGCAGATGAGATGAGGCTTCATATCTTTAGGGGAGATGGATCTGAAGATCCTGATCAGTAATGGTTCTTATGTGATGCCATATGGAATATTAAAAATTTCACTGACGAAGTTGTCAAAAGAACCCAGTTTAGTACCACTCTAAGGGATCGCACACTAAGCTGGTACATGAAGCTTGTCCAAGGACTTGCAAAGCCTAATCCACTGAATCAGATTAAGAATGTGCTAATTGCAAAGTTCAAGAAACCCAATTTGGAGTCACAGTGTATTATAGAGCTAAAAGAGATCAAGCATAAGGTGGCCAAACCTATTTGGGAATTCGATCAGAGATTCAAAACCTTAACAGGGCGATTGACTTTTCAGATCCCCGATGAATAGAACAAAGAATGGTTCATTTTTTCTCTATTACCACACATCAGAGTCCCTCTGGTGCAACAAAAGTTTCCTTCATAGTCTAAGGCGCTGGATATCACCATGAAGTTAGAATCATCCCTTATGGGATAATCCATCTCAGGTATGAGTCAGATCTTGAGTCAGCTAACTAGTTTGTCTCTACAGGTCGAAGATATGAAGAAAGACAAGGGAAAATATAAAAGAGAAGACATATGGTGTGCTAGATGAAAATCGGAAGGCCATGATAAGGAACATTGTCCCCTATTCAATGAATACTTGGCCTCTGGAGCTCCGAGCACTTTGAAGTAAGTCGCCTTACTTTGGTGAAAGGTATGCAGAAACAGACATCACCTTGGTGAGTGCTACTACATGAAAAAGTATGTTCAGACACCTACAAACTTGTACTATACATTCGGTAAGTCCATGGGACATGATGATAAGCATTTTAGGGCTTACGATCTCATGCATGAAATGTCAAGAGACATATATAAGATTCAAGGCGAAGTACAGCAAGAAGGAAACACTATGCAGTATAACTCTCCTAGGAGAGGCAACTTCAATCCTCGTGGTGGATTCATAGGAAGAGGATGAGGAGGAGGAATGGGTCGAGGCCGGGGATAATCTGTTATAACTACGCACGAATAGGACACCTCGCAAGGGATTGCCAAAACCCTTGTACCACTTGCAGCTACTGCACCTCATTTGACCATGTTATAGAAGATTGTCCTGTGCTACTAGCTAAGCTTCAAGAAAGACAAGGACCTCAACAGAACCCGCAAGTGCAATTGATATATGTTGAACCTCGCGAAGAAGACCCTAGATTCATTTTTATAACCAGAGGAGGAGTTGTTACAGGAGATGACAGAATGACCCAAGGGAAGACTACAGAAGATTCAAAAATCAGGAAAGCTACATAGAAGACACAAATGTTTGATGCAAAGAAAGAAAGACAAATATTTGAGGAAGTAAAGAAACAATTCAGAGGAGACCAAGGTTATTCATCAAAGACAAGACCAGAAGTGAGAGAATATGGAATGCCTCTGGCATTTGATCAGTCTGCTTCGCCAAAAGAAGGAAACGAGGTAAGCAAGATCATGGAATTAGTTGATTCAGGATGAAAGAGTTGTACAAGAGTTACAAAATTTAATAAGAAAATATGAGCTAGGAAAGATAGACCCCTTACTGAATAGGGAAGTACACCAAATCGGTAAGAAGAGAAGGACAAATAAGGAATTACATTTGAATGTTCAAATAGGAGAGTATGATATAGATTATGTAGTCCTCGACTTAGGTTCGGAGGTCAATGTCATGACAAAACAAACCTGAGCACTGATGGGAAAACCAAAGTTGATCTATTCCCCTATCAGGCTTAGGATGGCCAATCAACAAGATGTAATCCCTTTTGGTAGATTAGAACATGTCCCTGTGGACATTGATGGAGTAAGAACATTTGCAAATTTTGAGGTAATTGAAATAGTTGATGATAGTTGTCCTTACCCTGCGTTGTTAGGAATCGATTGGGCTTTCAATAATTCCACTCTAGTTGATTTAAAGAAAAGACATATACTTTTGAAAGAGATGGCCTTAGGGTCATTGCACTCTTAGATCCAGATTAAGGTCAGTGATACACAAAACCTATCAGAGAAGAAGACCACACATATGCACTAGAAAATATATATAAGCTAACAACCAGACAACAGGACTACATTAATCCTACAGTCGATGGGAATCTAAGCTAGTGAAGTGAGAGCGCATGTTCATCAGACTTAGAAGAAGCACTGGAGAACTGGTAGAATAAGATGTATGAAGTATCTACAAGAAGATGTGCTCGATTAACCATAGAATTTCACTAGATTGGCACAACAGTAAGCAACTTACCCACCTTTGATGGTATGAATCCTTTAGAAACCTTCTTGTCAGACTTTGAAGAAAGTGTGCCAATACAAAAGATATTATTGCCAATGGATGAGGCTTTGAAAGCCACAATAGCAAGATGGTGGGGGCACACAAAAGTAACATTACAGATTGGGTACAGTGTTGTACCCTGATGACATCACAGTTCTCAGCACAAGTAGAAGGTTGTGAAGTTCAGTACACAAGTCGAAGCTATCCAAAGGACCATGTGCGGAGTTGTGAAGAAGCCTGAAGAAACATTCCTCAATAACAATGGGTGCACAAATTCATTAACACATTGGACACAACGCCTATCAAATGGTACCCCCAAGTAGATCTGTGCCTCATTACTACGAATTGGGAAGGTATGACTCAGAATTTTGTAACTACATTCCTATTTGAAAGTCAATTTCCTTCGGTAGATCAAGCACTACATATTGTGAGAGAGAAATAATTTGAGGAGGCATCTAGCCTTCCTTTGGAACAAGAAGAGGACTAATGGATTGTGCCTCTCCAAAAATTGCAAGGTTGTTACAACATCAATGTTGATGAAGACGATGATCCTAGGAAGGTGAACATCGTGGAAACAGAAGATCAGAGAGATGTGGAAGGAATAGGAGTTGAGTTTCCATTCATTGGACAGCCAATCAAGATTAAGAAAGTCAATATTGGAACAAAGTAGACACCAAAGTTTGCAAATGTTGGAGATTAGTGGGATGTTGCCACCAATGACAAAATTACAAAGTTACTGAATGAATATCAGGACTTGTTTCCAACCAAGTTCACTGATATGAAGGGCATTAAAGGAACTATGGGAGAGATGAGGATTCCTTTAAAGCCAGATGAAAGACCAATTAAACAAATACCTTACATACTGAACCCTAAATATAAGGAAAAAGTGAAGATTGAGCTTGACAGAATGTTGGAAGCAGGAATCATAGAACTTGTCGAAGAGTCAGAGTGGATTATCCCTATGGTGGTACAAGACAAGAAGACAGGAGAGATCGGGATATGTGTAGATCTTAGGAAGCTGAATGATGCCTGTTTGCATGACCCCTTCCCTACACCATTCACTGACAAAGTGTTAGATAATGTGGGAGGCCAAGAGGTATATTCTTTTATAGATGGATTTTCAGGATACCATCAGATTCGGATTGTCGAGGAAGATCGCCATAAGACCACATTTGCAAAAGAATGGGGATCCTACCAATATACAGTGATGCCATTCGGATTGAAGAATTCCCTAGCCATCTTTTCCAGGGTGGTGGTAGAAGCATTCAAGGAATTCCTGCATAAATTCTTAGAAGCATATTTTGATGATTAGACTGTTTTTAGTTTATTGAAGAATCATATTGAATGTCTAAGGATAATGTTGGATAAATGCAGGCAGTGCCAAATTGACTTGAACCTGAAGAAATGCATTTTCTTTTCACCATTTGGAGTTTTGTTAGGACATATTGTATGTAAGCAAGGATTGTTGGTAGACCCATCCAAGATCGCCATTATAGTTGATCTACCCCCTCATACTTCAGTTAAACAGTTGCACACTACGTTGGGACACACAGGATACTACAAGAAGTTCATTAAGGGCTATGCTTAGATTACAACGCCCATGGAGAATTTGTTGAAGAAGGATTGTCAGTTTAGTTGGACAAAAGAATGCCAGCAGAGCTTCGACACACTAAAACAGAAAATGGTTACTGCGCCTATTCTGGTTTTCCCAGACTGGACCAAGGATTTTCATGTGCATGTCGATGTGTCTTCTATTGCTTTAGGATTTGTGTTAGCACAACTGGGAGGAGGAGATATTGACCACCCATTAGCCTTTGCTAGTAGGAAGCTATCAACTGCTGAAATTAATTACACCACCATTGAGCGAGAAGGGTTAGCCATGGTGTACGCGCTGCAGAAGTTCTACCACTACTTGTTTGGAGGACACTTTAAAATGTTTACTGACCACTCCACACTGAAATACCTAGTCAACAAGCTAGTGTTGGGGGGAAGGATATGCAGATGGCTTCTGCTGTTTCAAGAATATGATTTTGAGATCATAGTAAAGCCAGGGAGAATGAACAAAGGCCCTGACCATTTGTCAAGGTTGGAACATGGCGAAGAGCCAACCAGTCTGGAGGATACACTGTTGGATGCACAACTATTGGCCATTAGAAAGATTGATGACCACTTCGTCGAGATAGTCCAGTTCCTATCAACAGGAATGGCACCTAGTGAATATACAATTCCCCAGAAGAAACAACTAGTAGTGTGCGTTGTTGACTTCTCACTTATTGTTGGACATCTATACAATATGGGATCTGACGATAGATTAAGAAGATGTTTTATGGAGGTAGAATGACCACTGATCCTTGCAGAAGCTCATTAAGGCATCGCAGGAGGACATTATGCACGAAAAGAAACTACATAGAAGGTTCTAAGAGATGGCCTTTGGTAGCCTACCTTACACAGAGATGCTAAAGACTATTCCAGAGCCTGCAAGGTATGCCAACGAGTTGGGAAACCATCCAGAAGAGATGAAATTCCATTATCCCCACAACTGACCCTACAAGCATTTGAAAAGTGGGCCATTGACTTTGTTGGACCTATAAAACCACAAGGAAAGCGTATAGGAGCAAGTTACATAATTACAGCAACAGAATACTTGACCAGATGGGCCGAAGAAAGAGCAGTTAAGGACTGTAGTGAAACTACAGTTGCGCACTTCATATTTGATGACATCATAACTAGATTTGGATGCCCAAAGATCCTTATGAGTGATCAAGGTACACATTTCATTAATAAGACAGTTGAAGCCCTGACTGAAGAATTTGCAGTCCACCATCAGAAGAGCACACCTTATCATCCACAAGAAAATGGGACAGTTGAAGCATTCAACAAGATCTTGGAGACAGTGCTCACGAAGATTTGTAGTGTGAACAGGGATGATTGGTATTTAAGAGTACCAACAATATTATGGGCCTATAGAACCCCACTTACAAGAAACTAACAATGCAGACCCCCTTTAAATTGGCTTATGGTCTTGAAGTTGTTGTTCCAATGGAATATCGTGTACCAAGCCTGAGAATTGTTTCCTTTACAGATATGGATGTCCCTGGCGCTGTTCAAGAGAGGCTTGCACAGGTGGTTGAATTGGAGGAAGATAGATTTATTGCAAGATTCCATCAGCAAGTTTAGAAGGAAAGAGAGAAGGCCTACCATGACAGGCACATCAGGAAGAAGGAATTTAAACAAGGTGATCTAGTCCTGATATATGATAGTAAGTTCATCAAACATCTTGGAAAGTTCGGAACACATTGGCTAGGGCCATACAAGATCACTTATGTTATAGAGGGAGGATTTTTGCAATTGAAGACTCTGAATGGGAAGTGGAAGGAAGGATTAGTGAATGGGAGCCAATTGAAATTGTATTATGACAACCATCTGCCCCACAGTTCTTAGTAAAAGCATGAAGAAAAGGGTCTAGGTACCAGGTGCAGTTGAAACTGGGTACCAAACACAGAAAAGATAGTCTGCACAAGGGAAAAAGAGGAGGCATCGAGAAAAAAGTAGAGGCTGCACTGTGCATTCTGGAGTCGAAGTAAAACAGGAAGCTCAGATCTGAAGTTCCTCGAGAAGAGTCACAAGTGAGTGTTGGGGGCCTGTTGGCCCTTGGTTATGTAAGTATGTGAAGATCAAGTAAGAAAAGGGAGAATGAAAAATTCGTGGAAGACACAATGACTTTTATTTGGTCGAAATGAGCAAAAGAGCAGAAAAGATAGAGTGGAGTAAGTCGTTGAATGAGGAGATCAAGAATGATAGATAAGCAAGAAAGAAGGATTGTGGACAACTTAGCAGTGGGAAAATCCATCATTGGATGCTTTGGAGCACCGCGTGAGAAGGAAGGAAAGATAGGTTGGCGTGCAAGATACCAGATATAATAAATACGCAGAACAGAAATAAAATGCTAGAAATGGCAGAATAACAATAATATAACCAGCATAATCTTCACAATAACACAAAAATAATATGAGAACAACAACTGAGATAGCACTTTGATTCAAAAAGCAATGTTCACAGCCTTTTAGAGGGGGCAACCTCTAGTCGAGCAGCACTCTGTTACAATAATCTCCAAGCTAGGGTTTTCATACCCTCAACCCTTATTTATATTAAATCTGTCTATTAAGAGAAGCATCTAGAGGAAGATCCTTTTAGAAGCATAAGCTTCTATTAGGTCTTCTTACATCCGCCTTATTCTATTTTATTGAAAGGCCTTATTAATATTGACCTTTATTACATCTGAATACATTTATCTACCTATGTGTGGGTTAGGACCTTAACATGTCCACCCCCTTAAAAATAGCCTTGTCCTCAAGGCTTGAGATGTGGAAACTGCTGCAGAATGGTAACTGGTTCCCAAGTGGCATCTGTTGGAGTCATATCTTTCCACTGTAGTAGCACTTCCTTGATGGTTCTCTGATGCAGGCGACGCTCACGCTGGTCCAAAACTGCTTCTAGCTGTAGCCAAATGGATCCTTCTTCAGCTAACTCTAGAAGGTTGGTTTGAATTTGGCACCTGGTTCCAATCACCTTCTTCAAGCATGAAACATGAAAAACAGGATGTAGCTTCTACTGACTGTGCAAACCTAACTGATATGTGACTTGTCCCACACGCTTGAGAATTGTCTAAGGACCATAAAATTTGGGTGCTAGCTTCTGACAATGCTCGACCTTGAGGGAAGTTTACTTATATGGTTGCAATCACAGAAACACCTGATCCCCTTCTGCAAATTGGCGTTCAGAGCGACCTTGATCTACTTGCTGCTTCATGTGATTCTGTGCCATGACCAAGTTCTCTTTAAGGGTACGAAGAATATCCTCTCGGACTGTAAGTGTTTGGTCAACCTTCTGAACCTTCGAGGTACCCGGTAAGTATGAGAGAACTGAAGGTGGCTTCTGTCCATATACCGCTTCAAAAGGAGTCATGTGAGTGGTTGTATGGTATGTAGTGGTTTACCACCATTCAGCTAGGGGTAACCATTGAGCCCATTGGTGTTGTTTTTCAGAGGCAAAGCACCTCAAATATGTTTCCAAACACTTGTTGACAACTTCCGTTTGACCATCCGTCTGAGGATGATAAGCTGAGCTAAGATGCAATTGTGTGCCTTGTAGCTTAAATAGTTCTTGCCAAAAATTGCTTGTGAAAGTTGGATCACGATCAGAAACAATAGAGTGTGGCATGCCATGAAGCTTGAAGACCTAGTCCATGAAAATTTGAGCCACCGTGGATGCAGTAAATGGGTGGTGAAGAGTGCAAAAATGAGCATACTTGGAAAGGCGATCCACCACCACCATTATGACTGATTTATTCCCCGATTTGGGTAAGCCTATAATAAATTCCATAGAGATATCCTTCCAAATAGCAGGGGGAATCAAAAGTAGTTGGAGGGTGCCCAGAGATTTGACTATTTCTCCCTTGTTGCGTTGACACACCTAACATTCAGCGACAAACTTATGGATTTCTTGTTTCATACCATCCCAGAAAAAAGAACGTTTGACCTTGTCATATGTTTTGGTGAACCCTGAGTGCCCCGATGTGGGTGTAGCATGAAGCTCAGAAAGTACCGTGGATTTGAGCTTGGATTGTTTACTTAAATACAAGCGGTCTTTGTATTGAAGCTCATCTTGGAGCCAGGAATACCCTGGGGAAGCCGGAGCCTTGTTCTGCAATTGTTGGATCAGATGCGAAATTTTGGGATCTTGAAGCCATTCCTGGCGCACAGCTTGGAGCCAATCGGGTACAATGAAGGAAAGAGAAAAAAGGGATCCTTCGTCTTCATATTTCCAGGACAGTGCATCTGCCACGAAATTGTCTTTGCCCTTCTTGTAAATGATTCATAATCATATCCAAAGAGCTTAGTCACCCATTTTTGTTGCTCCTGGGAGGAAATGTGTTGTTCCATAAAGTACTTGAGGCTTTGATGGTCGGTCTTAATTTGGAAGCGTTTCCCCAAGAGATAAGGACGCCACAGCTCAATGGCATGCAGAATTGCCAACATTTCCTTTTCATAAATGGGTTTGCCTAGATTCCTTTCAAACAGTTGCTTGCTGGTGAAGGCCAAAGGTCGACCCTCTTGCATAAGGATAGTGTTGATTCCTTTCCTTGAGGCATCACATTCCAACACAAAGGTCTTTGTGAAATTGGGAAGGGACAGAACTGGAGTGGTGCACATGGTCGTCTTCAAGGTTTGAAAAGCTTGAGCAGCTGCTGGAGTCCAAGTGAAAGAGTTCTTTTTGAGGAGATCTGTGAGAGGTGTTGCAATCTTTCCATAGTTCTTAACAAACTTGCAATAATACCCTGTTAGGCCCAAAAATCCTCGCAAGCTTTTGAGAGTATTTGGGTGCGGATAGTCTTGCATAGCTTCAATCTTTTTCGGGTCCACCCTGACGCCATCCTTTCCCACCAGATGACCCAAGTATTCTACTTCTGAGGCACCAAAAGCACATTTAGACTATTTCAGGAAAAGTTGGTGCTGAGAGAGTAGGCAAAGAACTTGATCCACATGAGTAAGATGTTCTATCCAGGTTTTTCTATAGATGAGGATATCATCAAAGAAAACTAAGACAAAATGACGGAGAAAAGGGTGGAAGACATGGTTCATGAGGCTCTAGAAGGTGGAGGGGGCGTTACACAAGCCAAAGGGCATGACCAAAAACTCATAGTGGCCCTCATGAGTGTGAAAGGTTGTCTTGGGAATGTCTGCCTCTTTCATACATATCTAGTGATAGCCCGAGCGAAGATCAAGTTTGGTAAAGAATTGGGCACCACTCAATTCATCCAGGAGGTCATCAATGATAGGAATGGGAAATTTGTCTTTGATGGTCAGTTTGTTGAGAGCACGAAAGTCAGGACACATTCTCCAATAACCTTCTTTCTTCAGTACCATGACGACCGGAGACAAGTAAGGGCTTGTACTACGACAGATGATGCCTACAGTAAGGAGTTCCTGGACCATTTTCTCAATTTCATTTTTTTGTGCAAAGGGGTGGTGATATGGACGAATATTGGGGGGAAGGCTTCCTAGGACAAGGGGAATGGAATGATCATAAACACCGTGGGAAGGAGGGAGTCCTTGGGGAGTGGAAAATACTGTTTAAGATTTAGAAAGGAGGGCTTGGAGGTCTTGGGGCATTGGGGGTGTCTCTGTGGCTTGTATGGCACGGAGTTGGGCAATGACACCAGAATGACCTTTTTTGAACAGCTTTTTCATGCGATGGAAACTGATGACCTTAGGTGAACCAGCAACGATGCCTTGGAATTTATATTGGTGGCCTTCTTGGTCGAATTGCATGATTAAGTTCTAAAAATCCATGAGAATGGGACCCAAAGTCCTTAGCCAGTCTGAACCCAACACAATGTCGCAACCACCCATGTCAATAGCAAACATATGGGATTTTAGGTGGTAGTCACCGATTTGGAGACGCACATTTTCACAGCACCCACCACATTTCATAGAACCACCATTGGCAATCATGATTTGGAAATTGTTGACAGCATGGATGTAGCAATGGGTTTCTTAGGCAATGCGGCGAGAATAAAATTGTGAGTGTTTCCACTATCAACCAAAATGATGACCTTTCAGTGCTTGATGTAACCGATTAACTTGAGGGTTTGGGGGGCAGAGAAGTCGGTGAGAGCATTGAGGGAAATGATTGGTTCTACTTCGGGAGGGTCGGAGGGAGGGTTTATGTCAGTGATTTCTGGTGACTCGGGAACAAGGGGAGTTTCAACATCCTCTTCCGGAATATCCTCAGAGATGGCCATAAAAAGCTTTTGTTCCTTACATTTGTGGCCTGGGAAATATTTGTCATCACAATTATAACAGAGGCCTTTGAGTTGGCATTCAACCATTTTAGCCCTGGTCAATTTTTGGATCTTTAATGGGGTGGAGGGAGTAGTGGGGTTTACTGGTTTAGGGCGAGGGATAAAGGAAGGCTTACGGTTTTGAGAGGAAACAATTTGTTGTGCTTCTTTAGCTTTTTTAGTAGCCTCAACCCAACTCCCAGGTCGAGCCATGAGGACATGGGCCCGAATCTCCTCCTTGAGGCCACTGATAAAACACTCTCGAAAGAAAGCATCAGTCATGCCCTCTGTTCGAAAATCCAGGCACTCAAATGCAGCTATGAAGTCTTCTATTGTTCCTGATTGTTTCAATTTTTTCAAACGGCCCAAATGGTTGGTGTTAGTGTCAAAGCGTTCATAAAGCTCAGTCACAAATTGGATCCAAGCAATATACCCTTGACGGGAAGTTTTTCTCCATTGCCACCATTGCCAGCGTTCTTGATCTAGATGGAGAACACCATACCGGAGTTTGGCCAAGTCATCTGTAATGTTGTAGAGAGAGAAATAATGTTCCATTTGGGTGACCCAACCAGTGAGGTCCGAGCCATCAAATTTGGTTACATCCACCCACGGAAGGCGTATGTCCCATTGAAAGTGATGGGGATGAAAGGTATGGGAATGGGAAGAAGTTTCACCTTTAGTCTTTATATGTGCATCAGGAAAAGGGTCATCAGTAGGGATCTTGAGTTTGGTGTAGAGTGATGCAAAGACAGATTCAAGCTAGGTGGTTAGTTCTTGTTTGACTTCCTCCATTGCAGACTACATGGATGCATTTGTGGTGGTATTGATGGATGTATCACAGGAGGCAATAGTAGCACTGAGTTGTTGCACTTCTTTTTGGGTCTCGAGGAAACCAGATTGCAAGGTGTTGAAGTGGGACTCTAGTTCTTGGCTACGGGTATGGGCCATGAGGATGGGTGAATTGAAAAGGAAGTGGGCGGGGTTAGAAATTTTTGCAGAAAAATGATATGGATGAATTTGATAAGGGAGAAGAGATGAATCTAATGGAATAGGTCTCAAATAATGGTGAAAAAATTTCTCGACTTTTTTTTTTTTTTTTTTTTACAACTGTGGGGTTATACTTCGGTCTGAAGAATACTATAGTGCTGAAATCCCCAAATTATTAACCAGAAAGAAATGTGTATTTACTTGGCAACCTGAACATAGTTGCGCGGCAATAGATCTGGCCGATTTAATTTGTTTATGTTTATGTTCCCCACGGGTTAGGTATTCAAGGGTTCTACAGACAAGGGTTTTCCCTGTGCTATAGTTCTCTGATATACGTGCAGGGTCCAACAGTAGTACTCAGCCCAATATCTCAGGGCACTAACTAAGGAGAATAGACTGTACCCTTAGCCATACTACCCGACTACCCAGGTACTAGAGAGTATCTTTCTGAGTGTTGTTCTCGGTGACACTATAGCAGTTCGGCGGCCGATAGGTTTATCTAAAGAGGGCTTCAGGAAATCTAGGTCGATCCGTACACAGGTGTTGTCTAATGCGCTACCACTCGAAGGAGTACCAACATGTGTTACAAGGGTGGCCAACAGATGTGCGCTTAAGAACCACTTGTATTTCCTGTGTATATGAATCCCTCAACTGTCGGTTTATGCCTGTAACAACAGATCTCTGTGGCTTAAAGACGCCGGAATATGTCTCTACCCTGAAAAAAAAAATACCCACAATTTCTGCCAAGGAAAGTGCTCTAATACCACTTGAAAGATACCAGATATAATAAATACACAGAATAGAAATAAAATGCTAGAAATGGCAGAATAACAGTAATATAACCAGCATAATCTCCACAATAACACAGAAATAATATGAGAACAACAACTGAAATAACACTTTGATTCAAAAAGCAATGTTCACGGGCCTCTTTGAGGGGGCAACCTCCAGTCGAGCAGCGCTTTGTTACAATAATCTCCAAGCTAGGGTTTTCATACCCTCAACCCTTATTTATACTAAATTTGTCTATTAAGATAAGCATCTAGAGGAAGATACTTCTAGAAGCGGAAGCTTCTATTAGGTCTTCTTACATCCACCTTATTCTATTTTATTGAAAGGCCTTATTAATATTGACCTTTATTACATCTGAATACATTGATCTACCTATGTGCGGGTTAGGACCTTAACATGGCAAGGCCCTGAAAATACAGGTCAAGTTGACCTAGGGTTTTAGACACCTAGGGTTTTGGTATCTAGGGTTTTGGACACCTAGATTTCAGCCTAAGGATGTCGGTGCGCTATTGTAATGTATAAATAGAGGTCAAGAAGACATGGGTTGGGTTGGTGTCAAGATTGTCATTGTTGTTATTGATCGATCTAGTTGTTGTGAGAGACTATTGTTGTGAGAGAGAGAAGTGTTGAGTACGAGAGCCTTTTGGTATTGTAAGATCTTCATCTGGGTGCGAAGATCAACCCTGCAGCTGGGTGCGCAGGGAGGGGAGAGAAAGAGAGAAGAAGAAAGAAGATCTGCTAGCTAAGAGAGCAAACAAGAACTGTATGCTTTACCTAAATATATTATAGCACATTTTTGTGGACGTAGCCCTAGAGGGAGGGTGAACAATGTATATTTTGTGTTGTGTGTGATTGGTATTTTATCTGTGTCATTGATATATTGTGATTGCATTACTGTTTTAGATATGATAAGTAGATGTGTAGAATAGATCTAAGCTAATAAGTGATATATGAATGTTGTGTTGTTCTTGTGTTAAATCCACTTGATCTTCCCTTTGGTTGTAGACATCTATGTCCTGCAACCCCCTCATAACTACTTCGGGTGAGACTACATCTGCTTCGCAGGTGTTGCCAAAAGGGCCAGTAGTTAGGGATTATTGGTGCGCTCTTGGAGATGAACCCTGTGTCTGCCCCTGTGCCAACATCCACTTAGTAATTTCTCCATTAACTTTATTATTTAAATTATTTATTTTGTATCCACTTTGACTTATAGTACACTCATTACTTCACTTTATTATTTAAATAATTTCTTCTTTGCAAACACTTTGACTACTTTGACCTTTGGGGGCTTCTAGATGACTCAAGAGGGCTCTCCAACTTCACATGGCCATAACTCTCTAACCGTGAGGAGTTATGTGACGTTCCACATACCACCGGAAATGGCATGACATGTATTATCCATATAGAATAGTCTTACCTGCAAATATATCAAAACTCATACCATTATCTATCAAAAAAACTTGGGTCCATTACCCAAACCTTTGTGCTACCGAAATTCGCTACCGAACTTTCTTCAAGGGTTGACATCAATGAAAACCAACCCAATTAATCAACAGGGATTGTCTGGATGGGAGAGAAATGATGATGTGTTAATAATAGCAGCGAAGATTAGTCCCATATCGATTATGTCCCCTTAGACCAAGTCGAACTTGGCGATTAGGCATCCATCCAACATGTCGAGTATATTAATGAATGAACAACGTTGATTCCATTTCTCAATTATGGAGTAGTTTACAGTGTACTAGATATCCTAAACAAAGAAAATTTTAAGAAATTGGAGACCCAATCGGCTAATAGGAAGATACTTTTAAATCAGGTTCTTACCAACAAGTGCACGAGTAACTAGTGTTATAGAGATGACAAAATTGTCCAAGAAAATCTCCACAACCCACATTGAGCAACAACAAATAATCAGTAAAGTAGCTCATCTTCAGGAAATGGCACATAAGAAGTACATTGATTTATTAGATTACCAAGAGGTAGACACTAAAGAAATCGAGGCAACTGAAAAATTGAACCCCAAGTCACGAGCGCAGATTACTCAGGTTCCAGTCATTACATACTAGAAACAATGCACTTACTAGTGAAGTTGTGTAAGGAAGTCCTACTACTAAACCAATGGAGGAAATATAATTGTGATAGTTGTGGTTTCAACAAGAACAACTGGAGTACATGCAAGAAGATGCCAAATAGACATGAAAAACATCTCATAGATAGAAAAGGCATGCATTCGTCTCAGTTGTTGGGTGATTTAACCAAGAGTTAGTACCATTTCCACCAGTCCTAGATTAATGTGTAGATTGCCACCGTTCAATTATTTTTCTATGTAATGATTATTCGGGTGTTGAAATTCGGTTATCCATTTTTCCTCTATATCAACATATGCAGTTTTGTTGTCTTTATCATTGGTTTTGTTTTGCAAAGACAGTTATCAGTTGGTTCACATGTATGCATACAATCCAACCCACCAGGACCCTATCATTTTAATTTCATACCTTAACTATATAATTGTATATAGTGATAGATGGAATTATTTAATCCTAGAATCTTTAGGATTTTTTTTATTTAACTGCCAGCTAGAATTTCGTTCCACACTAACATCAATAATATTTTTAAAGTAAAAATTAAAAGATATTATATTTTATAAGAAAAAATGTAGTGACTAATTCTAGTTCAAGGCATATCAATAGTGGATAATACCAGTTTCAACCGAGAGAACTTTACCTGATTCTATGGATTTGCACTGCACCTTCGTTGGCTATCTTTTGAAGCTTCTTTGACTGCACCTATATGCGTTACTTACCAACTGAAAATTAGTTATAAGGTAAGAGATAACCTAAAATGTTTATGTAGTCGAATAGGCGGTGGAAGGGTTGGTTCCCCATTTCCCTGATAATGTGACAACACCTCTACAAACAATTTCAACATTATTTTATTTTTAAGACCTAATACTACAGTTCCTCAAATGTATACCCTTTTATTTTACTTCGGACCAAATCACCATTTTTTAAAGAGACTAGATAGGAATTTAGTATCCATTTTTCTCACTTGCATAAGTTTGGTATGATCTTAAATTGTGATATTTTGAAAATTTATTTTATAAAAAATATTGAAATGTTTGTTGAAATTAAAGTTATAACTGTATGTGCTATGTTTCAGCGTATGATAGTATTCGACATCACTAAATGCGGAGGAAGTGTATGACAGTATTCGACAACACTAAAGGCGGAGGAAGAATGATTGAATAATGGTCGCGAGGGGGTCCAGATCGATCAAAGTGGTGATCCCAGGAAGGTACACATCAGTTGTCAACCTATCAATGAAATTTGTTAGTTGTAGTCTATATGTAATCATAGAAAGCACAATATTGTATTTTTGTCTTCCCAAAATGAGACAATGGAATATCATATATGCTCCAAAATAATATGACGGAATATAACCTATATACTAAAAACAATATACTTCTTTCAAAAGGAAAAAAGCATATCCAATATCGTATGGTATGAAAGGAAATCAAGAATATGTGAGCACGATCATGGTTAACAAGAGAGGGAATATTAGTGGAACAATATAATCTAATTAAGATCATCTAGTTTAACGATATTACTCAATATTAGTTTACTTGTGAGTATTATTATCTGACATAATTTTTTCCATGTTGAATGAATTTTGGATTAAGTAATAAATAGCCACTTAATTGCAGTGCACCAATTAATTAATAAGTGGATACTTCAACATATATATATCACCATCTCTCTTTCCACTTGATTTGCACAAAAGTAATGCTGCCATATAAATAAATAGTGTAAACAAAATCTAATTATTAATGTTTTTATCAATTAATATCAATCTACACACTCCAACAATTTACATAATATATATATTTTTTTAAATTTTACATATATATATATATATATATATATATATATATATATAAATTTGATTAGATAATCAATATCTACACCTCAACAATTAATGCAATGGTTTCTTTATTACAAAATTCTTTTTTCATTATACATCATTTATATTCAAGTAATTCATACACAAAAAATAAATAGTGGAGATTTTGATGTAAGTGTACAACATATATCATTAGTAAGAAATACATTTCCACACTAATTTATTATATGTAACTAATTTATTAGATGTAATGATAATATTCTTGATGGAAACACAATTAACATGCACGAATCCATCTCTATGGGCTTGACCAATAAACTATTGAACTCTTGACTTAATTAGAAAGGGATGTAATAGCGAGTGCAACAGAGCCAGTTGGTCATATGCTAACTTATCAAAAGCAAGTACGATGCATAAATATATAATTTATGTAGTTCCAAACAAACTTGGCATCGCCTTAAATCTGAAATACTTAATGGATCCATTAGGTTAAAGAAAAAAAATGACACTTTGTTGCTTATATTTCACCTGTAAGAAAAATTCAAATAGAAAATATGGGACATGCATGTCTTAATTTAATTGATCAAAACCCCATTACAAGCAATCAATTTCTACTTAAAAAGATATAGTCACTACTTCTCAAAACACTTTCAAATTCAATTCATTGATGATGGCATGCATGTCTTAGTCAGATCAATCAAAAACCTCATTGATGATGGTATGCATGTCTTAGTCGAATCGATCAAAAACCTTTTACAAGTAATCTTTACTAGAAAAGGGTACAATCAATGTTTTCCAAAACACTTTCAAATTCAATACAACATGGACATAGCCACTGCTGTTGTTTATATTAGTGAGCACCATAAACTTACACAAAAGTTTTATAATTGAAATTGATTGAAAGTTGACCCTCTGTTAATTTCATCTCTTCAAATTATTTGCAATTCATGTTGAACATTAAGTATGCCAATTAAACTGAGAATGTAGTAGAATTATTAAATTATTAAAACATAGTTATAAGTTAAAATTACTTTTACTATTACTTTTTGATATGTAAATGTTAGGCGTATGGCCTATCCATTTCACCAATATAGTTACCACATGGAATAAAATTAAATGAGGTTTCTACAATTTAAAATAGGCTAAGATCATGCCTCTTATACTATTGCTTGTTAACTGGTTACAATGTTTAGTTTGAAAATCCAAGAAACAAGATATGGGCTAGCCGAATGCCAATCAATGGAAAGAAAGTCTACTATGTTTTAGATTTTGTTCATTATCCTTGAAATTCCAATTTCACATAGCATTCTACAACTCTATCAATGCCAAAATGAAGTAGTACTTTCCGGCCTTCTTTCAATGTGAAAACACAACACTTGATTAACCATCTGCATCTTCCCATTCACAATGCAATCAAACAATAATATAAGCACCTCATTTATGCACAATGCTCTTTGACTCTTTCACACCAACATATATCTATGTTTGCAACAAAATTTATATCAAACTCTTTCAACGATACGCATCTACCCAATCACATCGCAATGTAGGAGATATCATGTAATTAAAGGATTGTGTAGTTATATATAAACCCTAAATGCATTAATTAAAACAAGCACACAACGATAATGTGGCTCACAATAGGCACACAGATTTACTTTGAGATGTTCCTAGAAACCTAATTGGGAAGAAAACCAGGTTGATTGGGGATTTTATTAAGCAGGAAATTGATTGCAAAATGGTGGGATATACAAAGATTTAGTGTATTGTTACTCACTGGCAGGAAATTTGTAGATGGTCATGGCTCAACAACAATCTTCACTCATCGTGGATGTCTTCTTCTCCTTCCATCATGAAGGAGACTAGTTTCTTGAGCTCTCATCTGTCCTACCATCCTTTTTCATTTCCTTCTCTTTGTTCCATTCAATGCTCCTCTTCATCACAATGTTTATTTTTAATGGGATGCCTTGGAAGGCTAACTATCACAATGT
>JASDQU010737716.1:232015-256269 GCA_032191745.1 Picea mariana | reverse complement strand
TTAATTTATGTTTTGTGTTTTTTAATTTATATGTTTAATAGTTTAATTTCTTAGTTAATGTTTTAACTTAATAAATTAACCTAAGTATTAACTTTACACAAACTAACTTAGTTATTAATTATTAATTAATTAATAATTAATTTATTATTAACAAGTCTAATCTAACTACTAATCTAATGTTTTTATCCTAAGGTGGTTTATTGCAAATGTAGGGACAAAGATGGCGAAGGGGAGCAGAAGTGAAGGATGAGGGAATGAAGGGCGCAACAAGGTGACAAAGGATCGGGTAGGGTGATGAAGGATCGAGCGAAACAGATGGAGGAGAAAACGAAATCAACCAAGTCCAGCAAGCCAGATGTCTTCATCACGGGGGTGATGCCAAATAGAAACTGAATAATCGGGTTACCTATAATTATAGGACCCCAATAGTAACCAGAGATTTTCAAAATTAAGAGACTAAGCCCCATTCGAATTTGGTTTTCCCATTTGGGTTTCAAGGGTAAAATCATTGTGTTTGTTATGTGATTTTTAAGTATTAATTTGAGAAAAGCAATAGTTTTTTTTCACACCATGTGAAATTTATATATATCTCATCAAAAAAAATGTCATTCTTTCATCAACGTAACCGACATACCCTTGAGAGGTTATATATGAATGATGAGATGGTGGAAAGAGTAGACTGGTTAAGAATATATTATGCACACATTTTTTACCATTGTATAGGATTGTTGTATAGTATTTAGGTAGTGTTTACTTCTTGTTTTACACATGTAGAATGTTATGTGAACTATTTATTTTGTTATTTGTTCATAGTGCAATGTCTATGCCATGGGGTATGAATCTAAACACTATGAGTTGAGGTGTTAACAATATTATCATTTTTTGGTATGAGGTTTGATGTTGTTGGAGGTTTAATTATGATTGATGATAGATGCTATGAGAGGATGCTCCATGTTTCTCACTGCTTGTTAGCAGGTTCCTTTCCCCACCTACTACACATATAATTTAGCATGAAACTCAATATTCAAGAAATTTGGACCACTCATCCAAGTGGGTGAATGAGATCAATCATTGTAGTAGAAGAGTTGTTGAATTCCATAAGCAATTATGCATTGATTTTGTAAATTTGTTTTAAGAGTTGTTAGTGTATTTCTCTCACTTGGAGGATTCCCTCTCACTCCCTGAGCTGAGACTCATTGTTGGATGAGCATTTCACCTTCACTCATATCATACCTACTCCCCCCACTACAATTTCATCCATATATGGGAGAATTACACTTATCTATGCATCGTATGGTCTCTCTAGATAGAGAATTGAATGTTGTTGAGATGAATTCCTTTACCCACACATTGTACGACCCATCCACATGTCATACAGTTGCTCCAATTGAGTGAATTATCTACTATTTGATTTTCTCATCTCTCCCTGGTCAATTTTCCTCTTTAAGTCAAATTAAATATTGGATGGGCGATTGGAATTTCCCCTACTCAATTTTCCCTTCAATCAATCGACTTTCATTGGGTTTGGTCGACTAATTTCTTAAGCTAGTTTATTTCTCTATTTACCATATTGTTGGGTGCCTCCATTCATAGAAGGTGCTCTTACTCTTTAGAGTTGAGAAATTGGAATTGGAAATACATTGGTCTAGAGTTTAATTAAAGAAAACTACTTGTAGGAAATTGTAATAGCATTGGAATATGGAAATTAAGTATCATGGACGGAAGAAAAGGAAGAAAATGATCATGTTTTCTCATCATTGTGAGTGATTTCATAAAATTGAAGTATTGGAGTTAGTGTACATGGGCCCTAGGTGGCTAGAAATTTATTGAGCACACATAGTCTCACATATTTTAATACTAGAATCCAACCCATTGTGAACCCATAGGCTTCAATCAAATAAATGTGAAGTTTTCCATTGATTCAAGTATTAATTGTAACTTATATATTAATCCTAATTATGGAAGTGTCTTTCCACCTTCCTCCAAGTTTATGATGATGATATTCTTAAACCATATTAGGAGTTGTTGAAGTGATTGTTTGTAGGTTACATGGAGAACAAAGATCCTCGTATAGGGAAAAGGAACATAGTATTTTCATTGCATTATTGTCTAGGTATTTGTGTTCAAGTTACACAAATAAGGAGCCAACCAATCATCTAGAGCAGAAGTTTCACAAAGAAACAAGCCTTACAACCATCAAAAGAATGAGATCCTTGTATAGTTTAGAGGAACAAAGGCCTACTATCCTTTCTGCAGACAAATTCCACTATACAAGTGATGAGCTATTTAATTACCCTATAATTGGTAGTAAGAGTAGTTAAATAGATTATCATTCATTTTTCAACCCAGGGCTATTACTTCTTGTGAGATGCCTTACATTGTATGTGCAGGCTCCAACTTATTTGCTTACAAATGGTTTTCTACATGCTTCTATGGTAAAGAAATGAAATTTCATTACTATCTAGGATATGGGATGACATTTTGGAAAACAAGACAGACCCCACTTTGTGGAAAATTAAACACACAACAAAGAGTAAGCACACTCATCCAAATTGTAGGCACTATTACATAGTCCATCTACATAATGACTTTACCTACTAGATAGCCTAATAAATCAATAAACACCCTTATACCAAAAGGGAAAATCTTTGCATGGTTGACATCTCATTCAATATTTCAAAGTCTCCAGTGTTGGTTATCTCTAAGAGGATTTAGCGACTAGTATCTTGAATGTAAATATTAAACTACATAATTCATGAATGCTAAATACCATCTAACCTACAAGATTCAATACTTAGATGAAAAGGATCAAACTAAACTACATAATTTAAATAATCATATATTCTAATAGAACATAAAAACAATCTAAGGATCCACAACACATGCTTCTCTAGAGTTCCTCCCCCCTCTAGAGAGAAGGATGTTGGGATATACTACAACAACAAACTTAATTCACAATACAAATAAACTCAGAATGAACATCACAAAATTGTAGAATAGATTTTTGATACGTTGTATTTTATTCCAAAACTCACAATCTTCTACATTGTTGACTCCCTCCCTAGGTAGGGGTGAATAATGCCTTGTATACATATATAGAGAAACTTTGGAGAAAATCGGTTATAACAAGATTTAAATGTCATCTTAACCAAATTATCTACTATGGGCTTGGGAATTGCAGATTCCTTTATCAATTCAATAAACTACTAATTATAACCAAGAGTAGATACAATGACATTAAGAAAGGAAGTATTAACGTAATGGTTTGTTATGCCCAAACATCATTACTCGAGAAAACTTATATAGTGTGCATATGTTGTATCATTATTTTTTGAGATGAATGTGCACACATGTTGTATGATAACCTCTTGAGATGATTCTGCACATGCTGAGGTGGCTTGGTCGTTCAATGGTGGATTTGCGTAGCATCCTTGAAACTACTGGAATTGGGTTTCCTTGATTTGTGGTATTGAGATGTTAATTGAGTGCTTAAATGAAGGAGCTTTAAAACGTAATATGTCCAGCCATTATCCATATGCCACATATGAATTCATAACATTCTTCTACTCATTTCAAAATTCGTTGCATGGTTAGTGGCACTCCATGGTAGTCCTGTGCATATCTTCACAAACCTTGGAAAAAAAAATAGTATTACATAGGAAAAAACTTGGTAATATATGATTATTTTTAAGTTCAACAATAATCAAAGAAAACTCAAGCAAAAACCCTTTAATTTCCCTATTTATTCTAAACCTTATCTCATTGTATTGGTGTAGGAAATCTCAAGCAATACTGAGGGAAAAGGGTAGAAAAAGAGACCTAAAATATAGATAGGAAGGTCAAAGGCTAGCCAAGAATATTCAAAGGGTAGCCAATAATATGCCAAAAAGAGGGCTCATCAACAAGTCTAAGAAAAAGCTTTTTATAAAACATTGAGAATGGAGATTAGAAGAAACTTCTACACATTATCCATGTTGGTGAAGCAAGTGGGACATAAGTCCCTAGTTTATGGATCATAAGTTATCAAAGTAGTTGCATCCTTGATCATGACACAACTACCATAACTTTGAAGAGACATTGCAGACCTTGACATGGGTAAAACAGGCAGAGAAAGGTTGGAAGACTTAAGTGCCACCAATGTTCATCTTTAAGAAGAGAACAAAAACTTGAAGAAGTAGGTCCATATGTTCAACAAGATGATGGAAGAGCCCCTGCATGGGGTGCAACTTGGAAAAAGTACGAGGACACTTGGAACTGGGCGGCCAGGGGAGTTATTAACCCCAGCCTCTAGCCCACAGACATTAACTTCCACATGGCTCACACCATGAGGAAAGTTATGGTAGTGTGCCTGGTTAGACTGGTTGGGTTAATGGTCGTGCAATCAAGCCAGACCAGGCATACCAGAACCAGGTTGGTTGTCAACTCGGATTCAATGGCAAGAAGGGTTGTCAACTCAAGGATGAGCAACAATAAACGAGCTTTCGCCCTGGTGTATTCCTCCATTCTTCATATGGCCTGGTGTATTCTTCCTTTCTGGTTCTTCGACTCTCCTAAGAGTTCCAACATTGTTGCTCTTTGTGTTTTTTTCTTGATCACAAGTGTCATCTACCCTGGCTCCAATACCCCCCTCCCACCATACTCGCTAAGTCCCCACAAACTCCTTTGCTGCATTTCCACCAGTGCCTTCTCCCGCTCCTCCAGGCACCATCTCTTAGCCTCCATTCACCTAGCCCTTCACCTCCATAATCTCCCTAGCATGCCCAGGGAAAGAGGGAAATCCAAGAGGGGTGCTCATTATTACAGCACCCTCTCCTGACGCAATACACTCTCCCCCTCCCAAATTTCTCTTATTTCCCATTTCACAAGCCCTTGGCACACCAACCAGCAGTCGGATGCACCTTAGTCTGCTCCTCCTCAGCTCCTTCGTGTCAACTCGGTAAAGGAGGAAGAATAATCCTCATCTGCATGCATTACTCCATCCACCCCTCTTTTTCTCCATGGTCTAAGCTCAGTTAAAGAGGAGGAGCCACCTTCGTGTGTGCGCTCTCCTCTAGCCACTAATCTCTTGCCCCCCCCAATTTTCAATCCACAGGACCCCTACTACAGTGATGGTAGTTGCATGGTGGAGGAGGAAATCCCCCCAAGTTGGAAAGTGGAGGAAAATGTAGCAGCAACCAACGAGACCACCATAGAGGTAGCTGGCAAGGACGAGGAGGAGGAGCAACCTTAACAATTAGAAAACTTCCTCACGGAGGAGCACCTCCAACTCTTTGAAATCAGGAAAAAAAGGGACGATCAGATGCACTCTCAGAGCATCCTTGTCCAAAGGATGGACATCCTATTTGATGCACTAGCGGATGCTCCTATGCATGCCAGATGCCCAACTTGCGGCCAGTGATTAACCCTGGTCTACACAATTCAGGACAACCAGGCTCGACAATGGAGTGAAGTTTCCAGTTTATGGTTCTTCGTCAATTCTAGTTGCAGGATTAATGGCTTAGTTTACCATAGCAGCAGGATAGAAGAACATACAATTTTTTCATATACTGTTTATGTAGTTTTTTTAATAGTGGCTCTGTCAATAGTTGGTCTTAGAGACCTTTTGAATATTGTACACACTTTTTTTTTTATGCTGATAGGATGCAGGATTTTGTGTAAGCATTTTTTTTCAAACAACTTTAATACACGCATTGATGTGTCAATATCAAAATATCTAAGAGCCACTTGTTCTGGTTTCCCATCTGTGGAAGAACAGGTGGCTCACACTTTTCACTTTACAACTTACATATGTCATTAATATAAGGATCTACTTTTATTTACAAAAAAAAAAACAAGATGATGGAAGAGATGAAGAAGCAGCTTGATACCTCTTCCAAACTACTACCATTGCTAAAGAAAAAGTTTGAAGAATGCCAAGACTCCCTCACTGCAATGATGACAGATTGGGACAAGTGCATAGTGCAATTTTTACACCTTGGTGAGAAATTCATTCAATTGGGTAGTTGGCAAGAATATAAGATCACTCAGATGATGTCACAACTACAAGAAGAGTTGACAAAGAAGGAGGATGCCTTGGAAAGGCTCTAAGTAGTTTTCCAAGAGCACCAAGAAGCAATACCACCATTCATTGCCACTTCCTCGACCAACACCATAAAAACACCACTTTGGTAAGCTCACCTTCCTTGGATTTCTCTTAAGAGAAACATGGTGAATTTGAAAAGAATACCAAAGGCATTGGTTCCAGACTCCTAAGGAACATGGGCTATGATGGACAAGGGCTAGGCAAGAGAAGACAAGGAATATTGAGCCCCATTATAGCTACACCATGGGTCAAGCATGAAGGCCTGGGATTCAATTGAAAAATTGAAAATCCCATGCCCATGAAGATAATTTTTTTGAAGGATAAAGACATGCCAGAGTTGGCATGCTCATCGGGAGAAAGAGCAATGGCAATTGAAGGTGGCAACCCACTACCACCTCAACCTTCTTGTGGAAATTTGGAGAAGGGTGGTGATGAGAAGAGATTTAAGTCTTAGCCTACACCATCATTTAGAAGAAACAAAAAACAAATCATCTAGGGAAAGAAGAAGAATAATACCAAGAGGTCTTCATCAAACAAGACATCCCTTGTTTTTCATTTCCGCAAGAAGAGAGGCCAGAGCACTATGAGTTGTTGGTACTCAAAGGATTATTCATTCTATGAGAAGAAAGGCCATCTTGAGGCATATTCCTGGGAGAATAAATGAATATTCCACAAGCTTGAATGGTTTTAAAAGAGGACCAACAAGAAGACTTATCCAATCCAACATCAAATTCAGAGGCACATGGAGAGGAGTAAGATAGGCAGTCTCCATAGCGGCAACAAGAACTTTTTCCACCACTGCAATTTTAGTGGTCATTGGGAAGTAAAGTGTTGATGAATTCATTCCACACTTCACTCCAGAAACCACACAACCAAGAGAAGGGTGTGGAGAGTGAATATTGAAGAATATGAAGATATACATGCATCTCTAGTCAAGGAGCAAAAGATAGCTAGGGAGATATAGCAATAGAGGAGGTTAGTGACACCAACAAGATGGACAACAGGTCGATGCCAAGGGAAGCCATAATTCAGTTCTTGTTTATTGTATTTCATTTGAATAACCTCGTACTCAAGATGTGTAGGATATTGGTGCATGAAGGTCAATGGCCTTAGATACATTCTTGGGAACTCCATGACATGCTTGCAAGCATGTGTAGGCATAGAAGAGTTGTTTCCATGTTAGGAAGCAACTGATCCTAGTAGATGAATGCAATTGCACTTCCCTTGAGGATTTGTTATGTGATGGTAGCATGTTGTGGTGAAAATAAACAAGGATACTAGTATTCAACTTGGATTCATGGCTGCCAATGAGATGGACCATCTCCAATGTATAGAGAGAGATGGGAATGGGTGTTGAGTCTAAAGTTTGGATCTAGAGATCGCTCATAAATGAGAGTGAGTGAGAAAACTTCTACATTGTATGAAAAATTGAGCTAGAACCATAGCCAAAGTTATAGCCAGGGATTGTAGCTAGTAGCCAGAGCCACAAGCTAGACTCAGATTTGTTCCCATGAGCCAGAGTCAGAGCCACATTCCAGAGAAGAAAATAGAAGGCACATGATCCATATTGATTTCCTTGACATTTTGGAGACCAATCAAGAGGTGTGATATGAAATGGATCCAAATCAATGAATGGGTAAGACTCGGTACCTGTAAGAAGATTCAATAATTAATGAAGGTTAAGAAAGCTATGTAAAGCAATGAAAATATAAAATTTGAATTACGCAAAATGAACATGAGAGGGAAAAAAAAGAATAAAATTAAAATTAAAAAATAAAATAGGAGAGAAGTCTGAGGAAGGGCAAATGAAGGGTCGTGGTTGTTGTCCTTCCCCTTATCCCCCAACTCTCCCCATTTCCTCCTTCACTCTCATTCTCAAGAGGTATTTTTTTGTCCAAGGAGAGGAGGATGCACAAGGAGAATCAATTTCTTTGTAACTAGATATTGTCAGAATGAAGAGACTAAGCCCCATTTGAAGTTAGTTTTCCCATTTGGGTTTCTAGGTTAAAAGCATTGTCTATAATGTGATTTTTAAGAATTGATTTGAGAAAAGAAATATTTTTTTTTATGCCATGAGAAAGTTATATATATTATCAAACAAGTTTATCGTTCTTTCATCAATAAATATAACATGCATATCCTTGAGAGGTTATATATTAATGATGAGATGGTGTCATGAGCAGACTAGTTGAGAATATATTATGCACATATTTTTTAACCATTGCATAGGTTTTTCGTATAGTATTTATCTGGTGTTTTCTTTTTGTTTTACACTTGTAGAATGTTATGTGCACTATTTATTTTTCGATTTGTTCACAATGCAATGGATATGCCATGGGCTATGAAGCCAAACACTATGGGTTGAGGTTTTAATGATATTATCGTTGCCTGGTATGAGATTCGATGTTGTTGGAGGTTTAATTATGCTTGATGGTAGATGGTAGGTGAGTATTATCCATGTTTCTTAGTACTTTGCAGCAAGTTCCTTTCCCCACCTGCTACTTATATCATTTAGCATGAAACCCAACATTCATGAAATATGGACCACTCATCCAAGTGGGTGACTGAGTTCAGCAACTAGTAGAAGAGCTATTGGTTGTCATAAGAAATTCTAGACTGAGTTTCTAAATTGGTTTTAAGAGTTTTTAGTGTATTTATATCACCCAGAGGATGCCCTCTCACTCCTTGAGTTGAGACTCATTGTCAGCTGAGTGTTTAAACTTCACTCAATTCGTACCTACCCCCTGCTACAATTTCATCCATATCTAGGTGAATTGCACCTACATGTGCATCGTACGAACTCTCCAAACAAATAATTAAACACTATTGAGTCAATTTCCTTTACCCACTCATTATATGACCCATCCATATGACAGTCACTCTAATTGAGTGATTTATCTACTGGCCAATTTTCCCATCTCTCTTGGTCAATTTTCCTCTTTGGTAAAATTAACTACCTCTTGGGATCTAATTAATTATTGGTTGTTCGATTGGGATTCCTTCTAGTAAATTTTCCCCTTAGCTGATCGGATTTCATTGAGCCTAGTCGACTACTTTCTAAGCTGGTCGATTTCTCTATTTACCATCTTATTAGGTACGTCCATTCATAGAAGGTCATCTTACTCTTTAGAGTTAAGGAATTGGAATTGACAATACATTGGTCTGAAGTTAAATTAAAGACAAATACCTACAAGAAATTGGAATATTCTAATTAACTATCATAGAATGAAGAAAAGGCAGACCATGATCATGTTTTCTCATCTTTGTGAGTGATTTCATCAAATTGAAGCATTGGAGTTAGTGTACATGGTCCCTATGTGGCTAGCACTGTGTTGAGAACATGTATTCTAACGTATTTTAATACTAGAATCTAGCCCATTGTGAACCTATAAACTTCAATCAAATAAATGTGAAGTTTTCAATTGATTCAAGTATTAATTTTAATTTATATATTGATTATCATTATGGATGTGCCTTGCCACCTTCCTCCAAATTTCTGATGATGACAGTCTTAAACCATACTAGGATTTTTGGAAGTAGTTGTTTATAGGTTACACAGAGAACAAAGATCCTTTTATAGGGAAGAGGAATAGAGAATTTCCATTGCATTGTCATCTAATTCCTTGTGTTCAAGTTACATGGAGAAGAATCCAATCAATCATCTGGAGAAAATATTGTAGAAATAAAAAGCCTTGTATCCATTAGAAGAATGAGATTCTTGTACAGACCAAATAAACAGAGTCCTAGTGTCCTTTCTGTAGACAAAGTCATTTGTACAAGTCTAAGACAGAGCTCTTTATAAAACATTGAGAACAAATCTTAGAAGAAACTTCTACACAATATCTATGTTGGTGAAGAAAGTGATGTGGTGAGAAACATGATTTATTTCACCCATGCTCCAGGGAAAGTTAAAAAATAGGGATGGTTATCCTGGGCACAAAAATCATGAAATGACCGCTTGGGAGCTGAGAAAAGTAAGGAAAACACATGTTTTGGGTTTTCTAAGCCATCTCTAGAAGTGGGTCGTGGAAAGAGTCAAGCAAATGGTGGGTTCCAACTAAACAAAGAGATGTGAAATTTCAATCCATCCTACCTAGGGAAAAACTCATATGAAATTGAGAGGGTACACCAACCGCATCAAGCAATTCATAATATTAATTACTTTGGGAGTAAACCCTTTTCTCAAATTTATATTAATATTGAGCTTGATGACCTTACCAGATACGATGAGTGGAATGACATTGTAATTGGTGAGGTGAATGTGGTGGAAAGGAATTTGATGACTTTTCTATAATTTTTTAACAAGTGGTTGCATGAGGTTCAATGTTAGGGGAAAAGGGGTAAACAACTTCTCTTTTACCTACTCTACTTTATATTGGTAAACTTAAAGTGTGAAATCAAGTTAGCAAGTGCCCTTTCTTTATAAAACCATGTCACTTTAATAACTTTTGCTTCATGGGGCCTTTTAATACATGTTTCCCACGTTGTCCCAAATTAGTGAACCTTGGAATACATCGCATCAAAAAACTTTTGTCGGGAGATATGTCGAGGGAATGTCTTACCTGAAGTTTTGTGTCACTATGAAACAATGTAGATGTCTTACACTTGTGGATATTAGCACAAAATTCTTTGAATATCTCCTTCAAATGATAAAAAACAATCACAGAAGAAAGTGAAGTCATTTTCACAATCCATACCTACAGGAAACTCATATGTCGAAGCAATGGCCAGTGGAATGGTTCCTAATTCTCTTGGTGATAGACATTATGGTGGTAAAAAAGTGAAGGATGAAATCTATGCCTATTTTAAGATAAGATCTTGATAGCTTGAACATCAACTTTCTCACTTTTGTGGTAAGCCACAAGAAAGAGACAGTGAAGCAATTAACCTAGGAGAGCATGAGATTGAATCTTTGCCTGCTAAATTCTATTTTGATGCTCTACAGGGTCCTGAGTTAGAAATTCATAGGGATTCATAGGAGTTGGTTCTCCCAACTGAAAAACAATGGCCATTTATTCTATGGTTTCCAATATCATGCTTTGGTACGTGTCTTGGTGTTGGCATTCAAGTCATTCATTGTAAAACACCTATGCAAACACCATCCATGGAGTTTTTACATGTTCTTGATATTATCAACTTGGTGTTATGGTGTGTGGGACTAGTGTGTTACACACTTAAGTGTCTCACTACCAAAAGTTTCATTTAAGTGTCGCATCTATTACGCACCCAAGTTTCACACTACCAAATGTCACACCTAAGTTTCGAACTTAAGTGTCGCAATTTCATCACCATGAGGAAGTGTATGTCATAATCCCTAGACATGTTGAAGAGGAAATATCACTTAGAGGTCGAAATACTACCTTTTTCCTTGAGTTTTTGTCCTTGTTTGAGCTTCATCATCCCCCTTCCCATATACAAGGAGGGATAAACCATGATTATGACTCCTTTCTCAGTTATAAGGGAGAAATAGTCTTGTCCTATGTCTAGTTCTAGGGGGGCGATGAAGTAGTTGCAACCATCATGCCTTTTTTTGTGAAGTTGTTTCCGAGAGATTCCAGTTGGTTAATGGATTGGTTAGAGGTACCTTCTATTCAAGGCAAGGTCAATCTTGTTGGTTTATCCAAATCCTCATTTGACCACATCCTCTCCTCACAATTAGCCTATGTTTGTGATTCCTCAATGCCTATATAATGGAGGTCATATTTGAGTGAAAATGGAGAGGTAACTTAGAGCACCATACTTATGATTTTGTGACATTCAAGGGACTGGAAAGGGGATCTTGGAGGAGCTACTGCAATATCAACATTGGGATTGTAAGTGATTCACTATTGATTGCTTTCCATTAATATATAACTTGTCCTATTCCCCTCATGCCTATGTGTTCACTATATGCATGTCTATTGTTGTCTAATTCATCATAGATAGATATTTTCTTCTTAACAACATAGTTTGGAAGAAGGAGATATTGCTTTGTTCCTTGCAGGATTTATCCTACACCAAGAGCTTGGACATCAAGATCAAGGGCTGGAGCAGTGAGGATAACCAATGGAAAAGAGGTAAGTCATCAATCATTGTCTTCTCATTATGATTGTTGATGTCTAGAATATATCTAGGGGGGAAGTAGTAAACCATTTGTTTCTCTCTGTATTGGATCAAAGGGGTCTTGATCCAAGGGGGGTTTCACTTGTCCACAAGGGAAATTTTTCCACAACATAGTGACACAAATTACAATTTTTTGGTATATACATTGAAGTTCATATTTTACTTTTAAGTTGTTTGGCGTGAATATGATCATCCAGTTTGATAGCTTATATAGCTTGTATGTTCTTAGCTCTTGGGGTGTCGCCACACATAACAAAATCTCTACATCCTTCTATATGGTGTGTTCTTAGGGCCAATATAATTTGTTTGGAACTAAAGATATATGGGCAGTGGATGCCAGGAGGTAGTAGAAGATTAACCAAAGTAGCTAATCCTTCAAACTATTTGGCAATTGTTGGGAACTTTGTTGGGGCATTGCTTGGAGAAACAAACAGATGGAATGAGGGAGCTATTTGTTTCTTTGTTATGGACCTGGCCCATTACCTGGTACCCTTTGTGACACTTTACCGACGATTACCCACAAATGAGGCTCTTCCGAAAGATCTTCATCCTATTTTTTCCTATTTGTAGAGGCTCCTAGTGTGGCATATGTGGATTGGGAACAAATTCAAGGAGACTTTGGCTATGTTTCAAGGATTACCTATTTCATTTCTCTCTTTTTGTATAATTCTATGGTGGTTTGACTTAATTTCTTTCATGGATTTAGATTTTATATTTCTTGGTGGGATTATATATTTCCTATGACTAGAGCAGTGGTTTCCCACAATCAAATATTCAAATAAGATAAGACACCCAATTACACAATCCTTAGTTGTGACATTGTCCATCATTTCATCTCTCATAGTGTTTAGTCTACTGTTGACCACCATTCTACATGCTAAGGCCCTCCGCTATGGCCCTTATATTGTTCTCCAACATATTGGGGAATATTCTTATCTCCTTGAGTTTCCACCCCAACTAGGCATTCATGATGTGGTGAATGTGAACAGTCTAAAATGCCATGAACCCCCATTGATGGAAGATAATGTCACTATCTCTCATCTTGTCGAGTTCATCCCTGATTTCTAGCCTTCCTTGCTCCAAGACACCTTAATTGACACTCACCATACCACCAACCATCATCAACAATATACCTCTTACCTTGTTGGGCGCACATGCCAAACTTCTACTTAGGATAAATGGTTTTCAGAAGCTGTCATGCACTAGACTTTTCCTCATTTGTTGACAGAAGTGGGGACACTTCTGGGCTTAAACATGGAGGAATTAGGAAACTGTTGATGGGCGTAAGTGACACACCATCAACTAGAAGATTAGATCCAGGCCGGGGTTGTCTAATTAACCCAAGTTGTTTGGTATGATCCGACCCGGTGGGTTTAATGGCTCCATTAGCCAACTAGGGTCCTAAAAAATAGTAAAAGAAATAAAATAATCTAAAGCTATGATCCTAACAATTTATATACTAATTACAAATTTTTATCCTAAAACGTGAATATACAAATTATTATAAACAATCTATATACAGTTTACAAGGTTTATTTGAAATCTTGCGAAAATGGATGTTCATAATAGTGTTTCTAAATAAGATAAAGTAAGAACATAAATCTTTTTAATGTTTAAATCTATCAAACTAATAAATACTAAGAGAATACGATTGAAACAATGACACAGAAATAGTCAAAGCTAATTAATGCAATCATCGTTTCATTAATAAATAATTTAATTAAATAACACACAAACTAACCTCTAGCTGGTTAGCAAAACTGAGTTTATCTCTCTGTGTTGTTTGAGCTCCTGCTTGTCATGCATTTAAGGGAAACCTATGACAGAACATTACTAGTACTTCCAAAATAAATTCAAAGAAGTGTTTGATATTTGGAGTAAATTAATAACAGCAGAAAGACAACTAATTAAGAATCATGTGATCTTAAGATAATCAATATCTGAGAACGAAAGAAAACTCAATTATGAGCATTGATATTATCCATCATTTAACATCAGAAATGAACTCAATAATAATCAAATGATCAATTGATCACGCATATTAAATGAACCAACATATCATGGACAGCATTCAAATAATCATGGATATGAAATATCATGCGAAAACAAGGCTAAAGCTAAATCGACGGGATGATAATTCATAACATAGAAATAACAGGAGAATGAAATGAAATAAGCATCACACAATTCAAACAGGTCTAAAGCCAACAGTGAATTTCTTTCCCATATCAATTCCCAAAAAATTACATGTCCATATTGTAGTCCCAAAAAAGTTATCTCTACTACTGAACAACAACCACTATTTAAACCTGTCTTGGATCAATAACCTCTTATCATGCAAGATAGAGGGTAATCCCAGAAAATTAGATTGCTTTACAAAAATAGGATAACAAAGAAACATTCATGTAGGAGTTTGTTCATCAAAATTAGTTACATAAATGAAATTGTTTTATCAAACAAAATGAGAAGTCACTAAGCCATGCAGTGCATAATCCATGATTTCTTCTCTTTGTGAATAGCATCATAACTGTTTTTTTCTCCTGAAAATGATAAAATGAAATTGAATTTTAGATAACAATACAAACTAACATTTACAAATAGACTGGCTATGGAATCTTGAGATTCTGTAGCTAGTCTTAAATTAAAAACAAAATCAAAATAAATCTATCTATTTTATTCTTCCAACGGAATTAAATCAAAGAGAATCAAAACAATTTTTATCATTTCAGAGATTCGACAATGAAGCATCTGATAAGTTTGAGTTAATGATAGCACTGAAATTTGTTTTGTTCTTGATAACCACATTACCAGCTCATTTAAACCTTTTGCTTGCCCTGTCAGCATTGGATCAGATGCATGCTTTTAACTTTTGATTTTCCCTTTCAATCAAGGAGTTTTGAGATGTCCTATGTTTTAACTGTGCTTGGACATAGGGTATATCCATGTAGTATCATTCAACCCAGTCAAGACAATTTTCACAGTGCACGGGAGCTATGGAAGGTAGAGGTTGTGTGTGTTTTGCAGAGGGCATTTTGGTCTGTTCTACAACTTTCTCCAGATCATGGCATATACCAGTGAAGCCTTCTTGATTTTTTAGGAACGGAGGTAGCTCAGAAATGAAATCATATCGTATATCTTCACTACTATTTTCATTTCTGAGGCATTGGTTATCTACATCTTCTCGGGAAATAAATTCATTGATCTCATCATCGGACAAGTGATCACCGACCTTGATAATTGAGATCGAGATCAGATGATCTTGCTGGAAATTTCTCAAACTTCTAGATATAAGTCTACCTGGTCTCTTATTTGTGAAATTTATATGCAAATTACCCTGTTCTTTATGCTTGCAATTTTTCTTGACAATCGATTTGTTAAAGAAACTTTGAGTTGGCTCAACAGTAAGAGTAGGAGAAACCCTATCCTTTAACACATCTATAACCTCCTCTAACGATTTTTTGGGAACAAAATCATATCGTAGATTTTTTCCCAAAGGGTTCTGAATAGAAACAGAGTTATGTTCTATGGTCGCATGGTCTTCATGTAGATCAACACCTTGATTTTCGGCAATAGGGTTACAGGGACTGGGGTTTGTATTGAAATGAAGAGGTGATTCTACTGTATTCTCGAGTAGGGTGAAGTTGTTTCTACACAGGAAATCTTTCCAAGTATCCCCAATTTTATCTAGATGTGACAATAGTAGAATCTGAATAATACCATGGTGAAAAAGACTAGATAGAGGGTTTAAACTCTGTCTCTAATAACGCTTAGACATTTTATGCAATCTCATAAACAAATAGAAAGGGATATTTATCTTGAACCCTAGAAAAATCATCAACATGTGAATGTGATACAAGAAAACTAAGCCATACCTACCCTCACAAGTTATGAACTGTTTAAGAATTAGAAGTAGGCCATGCCATCGAGGTTTTATGAGAGTAATCGGTGCACCTTTAGGGTAGCATTTCAATTTCTTATAGACCATGAGTAGACTACAAGGCACTCCTTCTAATTTGGCATTTTTGAACCATCTTTCTACCTCCTGTGACAGTCTTGTAGCTCATGCTATAGAATCCTCGGTTACTTTGCGTTGCAGATCCCAAATTTTAGCTTTAGAGACATCAAACGATTGAGTGAATTCCTATGCAACTGCTAGGTTATAACCCTCAAACTTTCAGATGAAAATTTCCCAGCCATGTGCCTGTATATCGCTTATGGTATCATCGTGCGCGAGGAGGGCTTGCGAGCCATTAGGTTCAATTCTTACCACGGGAGCCATGGGTGTTATCACACAGAAATAGTAAAGGCAACAAGAGGTGGGTTTCGCTTTCCAATACACAAACAATAGGAAGGGGTCTGTGAAATCAAGAGAGGCCCAATGCCTAAGGACTCGGGAGGCTATCATATTTGGCATTTCGAGTTTTGGGTGGGTAAGAACCAGAGGACGCACAGACTTGTAAACCACTATGCGCAATGAACACTAAACCCAAACCATTACCAATTACCTACTTGAACAATGAATGCGAGTCTGAATTATGCAGGACAATAGGATGATGTGGAATTGTAAGTACATTAGTCCTGTACCAAGGTGATAATATTCTGATACGACTGGTAAGAGAAAAATGCATATTTCAAATTTTAACCCAAGGTTCTGCGCAATTAAACATATCAAATGTAACAATCATATGATCAACCATAGATTGATACTCAATTACATCTCCCAAAGTGAAAAAAATCAATGGCAATGGATCAATCAATTAGCTTACAAACTTTAAGATTTGTAAACATATAGATTCCCTTTAGGTGTAATCCCTTTAGCAAAAGAAACAAAGAAATTACAAACTGTAAAATGATTATCCAAGCCAAACTTTTGTTTTAATTTCATGCTTTTAGTCATGAAATTAAACAAAACAAACGATATATTTAAAAATGAAAAACTCTTATACTTAGCTAGGCCAATGAATCTCCTCAAAACCAAAAGATAGAAACGTTTGTAAGTATAAGGAGGAGGCAGCTACAGAAAAATTTATCCCTTGGTGATGACTTTTTATTATGATAAAATTTGACAGAATTGTTGGCTACCAACAATGGCGACATGTTGGGAAAAGTAGTTATCTCTGCATCACCAAAAATTCATATCAAGGGCGCAAATGACTTAGCAATAAATTTTAGAGACAGTTAACGACAGATCAAGCATTTCGACAATAACTCAGAAAAAATAACACAGTCATAGTATGGGTTGCATTTCTGTCAACAATTGTAATCGTGTATCTCGTTTAGATAACATTTGTAGCGATGTTTATACAGATTACTTTGATACCGTTGACAGGGCCACTACTTCAAACAAGCGTTCATAGCCTCAGCAGGGATGTCATTTAACCCTCTCTAGTACCTCTATCTCATCCAAGATTCCTCCATTTATGATAAAATAATCCTGACACCTGATCAATTTAAAAAAACATACCTGAGGATCTTCTAAACCTGACATTGCTTCGTTGCTAGCAGGCCTGTTCAGTACCCCAGCGAAGTTGCCTTGGTATCATGTGTGCATTTACCCATTGCCAGTAGACCTGTTCACTGTCCTGGCGGGTTTACACACAATTCCCACACATTGCAGTGCTTCCAACTCTCTAAAATTTTCTTATAAAACTCCAGAAACTTCATGATATTAAGAGAGAGGGGTGATACTGAAGATATCACAGTCTAGTAATGAAAGGATTGATCATTTAAGAATTATTTTTCTGTTCTGATGACTTCCATCATAATTTGGGCAATTAGACTTCTGTTAAGAAATCATCTTTGGGATTGGGAAGCACGTTGATTTGTTCTCATTAAAGTAGGGATGACGTTAGAATTTTTTTTTAAGGATAATCGTGTTTTCCTGTGATTTTAATGAGAAACCAGAAACAATAACTGGACAGAAACTTACTTCCGCTAATCTGAGTTCAACACTTACTGTTCAGGTGTTTGAACTGTTATCAACTGCTACTAATGAATAAAAATTTTGATTCCCTTCAACAAATGGATGGTGATTCATACATAATCACTTAGAAAACAAATCAAAATCAAGCAAAATCAAAAGAACCAAAATCAAAACAGAAAAGAAAATTAAAAATATTTACAAGAGGGTGGATGTGAAATCATCAAGAGAAATATCTCTTGAGAGCCTGGCCATTCACTGGGAAAGTGCCTGAATGTCCCTCCAAGTTATGCAAATGAAAAGAACTAGGACCCAATTTTTCAGAAATTACAAACGGTCCCAGCCACATGTTTTGGAACTTGGTATGTTCTCCCTTACCCTCGTGTGCTTTGTCCCACTTGAGAACCAAATCCGCAATATCAAAATTCCTTTTAGAGGATGAACTTGTATCGAACTAGATCTTCACAATTTGTTGGTGCTGGTTAAGTTTTTGTTTTGCTTGTGTTCTCACCTCTTCTAATTTTAATAAAGCATTTATCCGGTTTTCTAGAGGAGGACACTCCTCTTCTTGAATTTTATGCAATAATTGCAAAGAAGGAAGAAAGACATGTGGGGGGAGGATGGATTCTCTTCCATAAATGAGGAAGAAAGGAGAATTACCAATGGAGGCCTTTGGAGTTACCCTATCAGTGCAAAGTGCTTTGTACAATGCATTGTGCCAATTCTTGTGATTTTCTGAAACTGTCCTTTTTATAATCTTGATTAAATTCTTATTTGTTGAATCGGCTAAACCGTTCCCTTGAGGGTAGTAGATGGCAGAATACTTTATTTTAATCCCTTTTTACAGAGCGAAAACATTAATATCTAGGGAAGAAAAATAAGAAGCATTGTCAAAAACTAGACATTTAGGAATTCTGAATCAAGTGATAATATGGGAGTTCAGAAATGACACTACCTAATTTGTATTGACCACTTTTAAAGGTAAAGCTTCAAATCATCTCATAAAATAGTCTGTTTCCATGAGAATGTAATTGTATTTTTGTGAGGAAGGGGGATTGATTGGTCCTATAATGTTTAGGCCCCATTGCTGAAAATGTGCATCTATCGTAACATGTTGAAAAGGAAAAGCTGCTTTTTTCACCCGTCCTGCAGCCTTTTGACAAATTGTACATTTGCAGGACAGTGTATGGGCATCCTTAAACAAGGTAGCCCAATAGTAGCCATCCTTTAACACTTTTTGGGCAGTGGTATCTCCACCAAAATGACCACTGGCATCACTAGAATGAAGTTCAACCAACACTTTTTTGGACTCCTCTTTTTCTAAACAACGCAGAAAAACACCGTCAAAGTTCTTTCAAAATAATATATCATTGATTAATTGGAAAGATGCAGATTTAAGCCTAAATGATCTTCTATTTTTGGGATCAATATTGTGAGGAGAAGATCCATGCAGTAAATAAAACCTGATATTCTCATACCGTGAACTGGGTGCAGTTTGTGTACAGCTGATTTCTTTATGTTGTTTACAGTTGATGTGTGTATTTGACTTTCTAATTTCTCAACTAAATCAGCCACTAATTTACACAGGCCTTGACCTCTAACAATTTGGGCAAGGGTTATTTCAATATCATATTCCTGAAGTGATGTCATCCAATTTTCCCTTTTCTCACCCAGCTCTTTTTGTACTAACATATTTCTTACAGTGAGGTAAGGAACAACAACTTTGGTTCTGGATTTCAACAGGTAAGACCTGAAGTGTTTGACTGCTTTAAAGACATTGTATGCCTATTGATCTACCACGGGGTAATTAAGTTCTGCTCCTTTAAAATTGGAGCTCGTGAAGGCAATGGGTATCTCATTGCTTTCAACATTTTTCTATGTAAGCACAGCAGCATAGCATCTGTCAGATGAAAAAGTGTATAGAGTGAAATCCTGAGAAAAAAAAGGGCTCATCAGGGAAGGTGCTTCTATTATGGATTTTCTAATTGAATCGAAAGATTGACTTTATTGTGGTCCCCATATGTATAAAACATCCTTTTTAATTAGATTTTGTGGAGGTCTAACCATTTCAGATAAACTTAGGAAAAATCGTTTGACCAAATTAATTTACCCAAAAAGGATTGATTGGCCTTTTTGGAAGAAGGAGGGGGAAGTTTGGAAATGGCTTGGGTTCTTTCAAGATCAATTATCATTCCATATTTAGACACTGTAAACCCAAGAAGTTTCCCTTGTTCTACTTCAAATACTAATTTTTTAGGATTGAGTGATATGTCGAACTTGCGGCATCATTCTAACATAGCGCTAAGATGAGACATGTGATCTTTCTTGTTTTTTGAAAAGACAGTGACATCATCAAGATAGACCACAACTAACTAGTTGATGAGGCCATGGAAAGCAATATCCACTGCTCTATGAAAAGTGGCACCAGAATTTATCAGTCCAAAGGCATTTTCCTGTAGGCATAAGTTCCCTATGGGGTACGAAAGGTGGCTTTAAGCTGGTCTAAAGGAGTCATAAGGACCTGGTTGTATCCTGAAAAACCATCTAATAAATATAGTCTTTCGAAACCAGACACCTATTGCAGAATTTGTTCCATTGGAGGAACAGGGTAGTTGTCTTTATCAAATGCTCAATTTAAATTTTGAAAATTGACACAAAGTCGAATTTCTCCACTCTTCTTCCTTACAGGGACTAATTTAGACACCCATTGAGTATGCCTAACTGGAAAAATTATATTTGTAGTAAGTAATTTGTTTAGTTCCTTTTTCACAGTAGGCTCCAATTTAGGATGCATTTTCCTCATTTTTTATTGGAAAGGATAAGTCTGGGGTTTCATAGGGATTACGTGTTGTATGATGTTTGGGTCAAAAGTTTTTAGATCGTCGTGTGTCCAAGCAAATACATATTTAAATTCTTTGAATAATTTTATAAAAGCGTACCTTTCCTGTTCAGAACATCCCTTTCCTAGATTAATATTTTGAGGGTTTTCTCGTGTTCCTAAATTTACAGTTTCGTACAACAAAGAGGAACCGTTTGTTTTACAATTTACTACCCCTCTAAACTTGTCATGTAGGTCATAAAATTTCTCTAATCTCGCAACAGATTTGGGGATAGAGTTTACCAGCTCGGATGATGATTCTGGAGATCGAGGATCAGATATTACCGTGAAATCTCGAAGATTCTCGTCGTGAGTGCTTTCATCAATACTGCATCCTGGAAGGTATCTTCCATATGCAAAAAATTGATGATCTATTGATCATCGTCAAATACTTTGCAGTTTTTGATGTTGTCTGGGATCGATGGCCTAAATAACAATTTGACCGAGAACGTGTTAGGGGAAAGACTTTCAACAGGCAACAATTTAGAATCAACATTGGCTAGTAAATTAGCTTCTGAATTACTCATCCTAGGAATGGAATTTATATTAAAAGCTAGAAATTCGTGCATCAAACCCCATACCTCGGTTTGGTAATTCTTCATATGCAGTGAAAAACAATGTATTTCATTTCATACCTATTTGAATATTATTTCTAAATCACCAAATAATACCAACTTTTGCACATTCTTGTCCACTACCTTCCTTAGTCCCTACAGAAGTGCTTCGTACTCTACTGTGTTATTAGTACATTCAAACTCTAATCGACAAGCAATAAAAGTTTTATTACCTGTGGGATCGATGAGCACACAACCAACACCTGCCCCTTCCTAGGATTTGGATCCATAAAAATATAAGGACCATATTTGTGCATCATTAGCAATATTTGGCGTATTTGTCAAAGTGGGTGCCTGAGTATAGGCTGTTACTTCAAATTATTGTTCTGGATCAGTGATAGAGGAAATTTCAGTCATGAAATTACCAAAAAAGGTATTCATTCCATGTGTTTCAATCGAATTTGCGGTGGTAACAAAAGGCTCATTTGGGTTGTTCATATCTTTCACAGTATACTTAAGATAATGTTCTTTGTTTATTCTGATCTTGTTGGGCTGTCCATTTTCTGGCAGCCACAAATGAGACCAGTCTGTAGAAAAATAACCATGTAGTTGTTCTGACCAATATCTACTCAAAAACAAACCATAAACTTCAGGAATGTCAACAACAATAATATCGATTACTTGATGAACCTTGGGATTGTATGAAAATCTAATCAATGCATTTTTTAGTTCACCAATGACTTTGACATTAGTTCAATCTAACTGAATGATTTTTAAATCAGAAGGTTTTACTTCTGCATTAATTTTTTGGCATACATACAGAGGCATCACATTTGATGATGCACCAGAGTCAACCATACAGTTATGTACATTCCTATTAAAAAATTTGAAAGTTAATAAAAAGGGAGGCACATTTTTCCATGCAGTAACAATAGAATTCTTCTAATGTTTTATGGTTGTTCTTGAAATAGTTTTATCTAAGTTTCCTACAGTTTTTTCTGATGTGTCCCTTTTATCTTGGTTTTCAAATGTCTTTTTACTTGGGACATTTTTAGCTATGTTTAAGTCAATTTCTACTGATTTTTTGTTGTTAACGTCATTCTTTTTACTATTTTCAGCAATGCTTTGGAGCATTTTTTCAAAATAAGTCAAAATTTCAGCAATTCAAAAACAGAAATATTTGCCCTTAATTTTTTCAAATCTTCAATTAAATCATACTCTAAAACTGGGGAAGCTATCTTTTTTCTAGTTTCAGTTTGATTTGGCTGTTTTGAAATCACATTTTTACTTGTTTCGGGTGGAGACTTGTTTTTTGTTTTACTTCTAGTGTTGTCGAGGTGGACAGTTTCAAAATTTGCTTCAAAATGTTGTCCGACAAGTGCCCGAAAATGGGAGGAGATGAGTCTTCCTCTTCTGGTATCTCTTCCTCAGCTGTGTCATCGAGATTTTTAGGAGGAGAAAAAACATAATTGTCATGTGCTTCCAATATTGTTTGCAAAGCACACTGTAAACTTTCAAAATTTAGCCCTTATGTGGTCGAGTTTGGTCGGTTTGGAGGAAAAGGTTTTCTAAAAGGAGGTTTGAAACTTACTTTACTTGTAGATTCCTCCTCATCGAATATTTTCAAGTCAATGACCTGATTGGACAATTTTTGGAAAGCTTTCTACAAGCTCTCCAAGTCTAATGTTTCTTGTTGATTTTTAACTTGAGGAGGCCTAGTGAGAATTTTTATTTTCTTCTTAGAAGATGAAGTTGTTTCAGCCTCACTACTTAGATTATATTTTAATCTCAATATGTCTTTATCAATTTGATTTTCCTCCTCAAAGGCTTCTAATAACGTGTTCTTTTTTTACCATTTAACCCATATGGATATATTTTTATGCAAGGCCTTAGTGTAATATGAAACAATCAAGTTTTCTATAAGCATCGAATCTATAGGGATTTTTTATTTCAGTGTTAGGAATCTCTGGTTAAAGCCTTTAACTTTTTCTTTAGGGTTCATATTTAAATTAGAGAGTTCCATAACCAAGACTTCTGGAGATTTTTCATCTCCGAATTTTTCTAGAAAACAAGTTTCGAACTTGTCCCAAGAGACGATGGTCTGAGGTTGTTGGCAAAAATACCAGGTCGAATCTGGATCAAATTTGGGCATCCATTTCTCTAGATGTTTAGGCAATGGGTGTTGGGGTCCAGGCACAGCCACGACATCTTGATCGAGACAAGGTCTAGCGGGATTATTTTGGTTTTCCATGGGAGTTGGTGGACTTGAAGGTTGAGATGGTTCAGATGAACAATTACCTTTGTCTGAGGATTCGCCTCCCGAAGAAGGTGGGGAAGAACCAGGTGGGGATGGTGGGATACCAAATCCTCCAGCACCAAGGATAAGTGCTTCAACAGGATTTGTAATATTACCACCTAAAGTTTTTTTAGGTAGACGAGTGTCTTGAGGTTGTTCTTGAAGATTTGTAAAATCAATAGGTTGATTAAGTTGTCTACCAGGTTTCCTAATACGGGATAAGGCACTTTGAGTTCTTATGAGTGACTGGTGGACAATTTCTTGGACATCAATTCCTTGAGGAATGGTGTCACTGGTTCGACAGGAATGTCAAGGGTATCGTTTGAGGTAGTAGTTGTTTCAAGTGTAAGGTTGGTGTCTGAGCGACTACGCGTTACAATAGGAGAAAGATCGTTTGGAGGGGTCTTGCAACCTCCACGTGC
>JASDQU010737716.1:200274-216496 GCA_032191745.1 Picea mariana | reverse complement strand
ATTGGAGTTAGTGTACATGGTCCCTATGTGGCTAGCACTGTGTTGAGAACATGTTTTCTAACGTATTTTAATACTAGAATCTAGACCATTGTGAACCTATAAACTTCAATCAAATAAATGTGAAGTTTTCAATTGATTCAAGTATTAATTTTAATTTATATATTGATTATCATTATGGATGTGCCTTGCCACCTTCCTCCAAATTTCTGATGATGACAGTCTTAAACCATACTAGGATTTTTTGAAGTAGTTGTTTATAGGTTACACAGAGAACAAAGATCCTTTTATAGGGAAGAGGAATAGAGGATTTCCATTGCATTGTCATCTAATTCCTTATGTTCAGGTTACATGGAGAAGAATCCAATCAATCATCTGGAGAAAATATTGCAAAAATAAAAAGCCTTGTATCGATTAGAAGAATGAGATTCTTGTACAGTCCAAATAAATAGATTCCTAGTGTCCTTTCTGTAGACAAAGTCATTTTTACAAGTCTAAGACGGAGCTCTTTATAAAACATTGAGAACAAATCTTAGAAGAAACTTCTACACAATATCTATGTTGGTGAAGAAAGTGGACTATAATTCGCTTGTTTACATATCATGTGGTGAGAAACATGATGTATTTCACCCATGCTCCAAGGAAGGTTAAAAAATAGGGATGGTTATCCCGGGCACAAAAATCATGAAATGATCGCTTGGGAGCTGAGAAAAGTAAGGCAAACACATGATTTGGGTTTTCTAAGCCATATCTAGAAGTGGGTCGTGGAAAGAGTCAAGCAAATGGTGGGTTCCAACTAAACAAAGAGATGTGAAATTTAAATCCATCCTACCTAGGGAAAAACTCATATGAAATGGAGAGGGTACACCAACCGCATCAAGCAAATCATAATATTAATTACTTTGGGAGTAAACCCTTTCTCAAATTTAGATTAATATTGAGCTTGATGACCTTACCAGATAGGATGAGTGGAATGACAATGTAATTGGCGAGGCGAATGTGGTGGAAAGGAATTTGATGGATTTTCTATAATTTTTTAACAAGTGGTGGCATGAGGTTCAATGTTAGGGGAAAAGGGGTAAACAACTTCTCTTTTACCTACTCTACTTTAGCTTGGTAAACTAAAAGTGTTAAATCAAGTTAGCAAGTGCCCTTTCTTTATAAAACCATGTCACTTTAATAAATTTCACTTCATGGAGCCTTTTAATACATGTTTCCCACGTTGTCCCAAATTAGTGAACCTTGGAATACATCGCATCAAAAAAAATTTGTCGGGAGATATGTCGAGGGAATATGTCTTACCTGAAGTTTTGTGTCACTATGAAACAATGTAGATGTCTTACACTTGTGGATATTAGCACAAAATTCTTTGAATATATCCTTAAAATGATAAAAAACAATCATGGAAGCAAGTGAAGTCATTTTCACAATCCATACCTACAGGAAACTCATATGTCGAAGAAATGGCCAGTAGAATGGTTCCTAATTCTCTTGGTGATAGATGTGATGGTGGTAAAAAGGTGAAGGATGAAATCTATGCCTATTTTAAGATAAGATCTTGATAGCTTGAACATCAACTTTCTCACTTTCGTGGCAAGCCATAAGAAAGAGATAGTGAAGCAATTAACCTAGGAGAGCATGAGATTGAATCTTTGCCTGCTAAATTCTATTTTGATGCTCTACAGGGTCCTGAGTTAGAAATTCATAGGGATTCATAGGAGTTGGTTCTCCCAACTAAAAAACAATGGCCATTTATTCTATGGTTTCCAATATCATGCTTTGGTATGTGTCTTGGTGTTGGCATTCAAGTCATTCATTGTAAAACACCTACGCAAACACCATCCATGGAGTTTTTACATGTTCCTAATATTATCAACTTGGTGTTATGGTGTGTGGGACAAGCATGTTACACACCTAAGTGTCTCACTACCAAAAGTTTCATTTAAGTGTCACATCTATTACACACCCAAGTGTCACACTACCAAATGTCACACCTAAGTTTCGAACTTAAGTGTCGCACTTAAGTGTCGCAATTTCATCACCATGAGGAAGTGTATGTCATAATCCCTAGACATTTTGAAGAGGAAATATCACTTGGAGGTCGAAATACTACCTTTTTCCTTGATTTTTTGGCCTTGTTTGAGCTTCATCGTCCCCCTTCCCATATGAAATGAGGGATAAACCATGATTATGACTCCTTTCTCAGTTATAAGGGAGCAATAGTCTTGTCCTATGTCCAGTTCTACGGGGGCGATGAAGTAGTTGCAACCATCATGCCTTTTTTTGTGAAGTTGTTTTCGAGAGATTCCAGTTGGTTAATGGATTGGTTCGAGCTACCTTCTATTCAAGGCAAGGTCAATCTTGTTGTTTTATCCAAATCCTCATTTGACCAAATCCTCTCCTCACAATTAGCCTATGTTTTTGATTCCTCAATGCCTATATAATGGAGGTCATATTTGAGTGAAAATGGAGAGGTAACTTAGAGCACCATACTTATGATTTTGTGACATTCAAGGGGATGAAAAGGAGATCTTGGAGGAGCTACTGCAATATCAACATTGGGATTGTAAGTGATTCACTATTGATTGATTTCCATTAATATATAACATGTCCTATTCCCCTCATGCCTATGTGTTCACTATATGCATGTCTATTGTTCTCTAATTCATCATAGATAGATATTTTCTTCTTAACAACATAGTTTGGAAGAAGGAGATATTGCTTTGTTCCTTGCAGGATTTATCCTACACCAAGAGCTTGGACATCAAGATCAAGGGCTGGAGCAGTGAGGACAACCAATGGAAAAGAGGTAATTCATCAATCATTTTCTTCTCATTATGATTGTTGATGTGTAGAATATATCTAGGGGGGAAGTAGTAAACTATTTGTTTCTCTCCGTATTGGATCAAAGGGGTCTTGATCCAAGGGGGGTTTCACTTGTCCACAAGGGAAATTTTTCCACAACATAGTGACACAAATTACAATTTTTTGGTATATACATTGAAGTGCATATTTTACTTTTAAGTTGTTTGGCATGAATATGATCATCCAGTTTGATAGCTTATATAGCTTGTATGTTCTTAGCTCTTGGGGTGTCGCCACACATAAAAAAATCTCTACATCCTTCTATATGGTGTGTTCTTAAGGCCAATATAATTTGTTTGGAACTAAAGATATATGGGCAGTGGATGCCAAGAGACAGTAGAAGATTAACCAAAGTAGCTAATCCTTCAAACTATTTGGCAATTGTTGGGAACTTTGTTGGGGCATTGCTTGGAGAAACAAACAGATGGAATGAGGGAGCTATTTGTTTCTTTGTTATGGACCTGGCCCATTACCTGGTACTCTTTGTGACACTTTACCAACGATTACCCACAAATGAGGCTCTTTTGAAAGATCTTCATCCTATTTTTTCTTATTTGTAGAGGCTCCTAGTGTGGCATATGTGGATTGGGAACAAATTCAAGGAGACTTTGGCTATGTTTCAAGGATTACCTATTTCATTTCTCTCTTTTTGTATAATTCTATGGTGGTTTGACTTAATTTCTTTCATGGATTCAAATTTTATATTTCTTGGTGGGATTATATATTTCCTATGACTAGAGCAGTGGTTTCCCACAATCAAATATTCAAATAAGATAAGACACCCAATTACACAATCCTTAGTTGTGACATTGTCCATCATTTCATATCTCATAGTGTTTAGTCTACTGTTGACCACCATTCTACATGCTAAGGCCCTCCGCTATGGCCCTTATATTGATCTCCAACATATTGGGGAATATTCTTATCTCCTTGACCTTCCACCCCAACTAGGCATTCATGATGTGGTGAATGTGAATAGTCTAAAATGCCATGAACCCCCATTGATGGAAGATAATGTCACTATCTCTCATCTTGTCGAGTTCATCCCTTATTTATAGCCTTCCTTTCTCCAAGACACCTTAATTGACACTCACCATACCACCAATCGTCATCAACAATATACCTCTTACCTTGTTGGGTGCACATGCCAAACTTCTACTTAGGATAAATGGTTTTCGGAAGCTGTCATGCACTAGACTTTTCCTCATTTGTTGACAGAAGTGGGGACACTTCTTGGCTTAAACATGGAGGAATTAGGAAACTGTTGACGGGCGTAAGTGACACACCATCAACTGGAAGGTTAGATCCAGGTCGGGGTTGTCTAATTAACCCAAGTTGTTTGGTATGATCCGACCTGATGGGTTTAATGGCTCCATTAGCCAACTAGGGTCCTAAAAAATAGTAAAAGAAATAAACTAATCTAAAGCTATGATCCTAACAATTTATATACTAATTACAAATTTTTATCCTAAAACGTGAATATACAAATGATTATAAACAATCTATATACAGTTTACAAGGTTTACTTGAAATCTTGCGAAAATGGATGTTCATAATAGTGTTTCTAAATAAGATAAAGTAAGAACAGAAATATTTTTAATGTTTAAATCTATCAAACTAATAAATACTAAGAGAATAAGATTGAAACAATGACACAGAAACAGTCAAAGCTAATTAATGCAATCATCATTTCATTAATAAATAATTTAATTAAATAACACACAGACTAACCTCTAGCTGGTTAGCAAAACTGAGTTTATCTCTCTGTGTTGTTTGAGCTCCTGCTTGTCATGCATTTAAGGGAAACCTATGACAGAACATTACTAGTACTTCCAGAATAAATTCAAAGAAGTGTTTGATATTTGGAGTAAATTAATAACAACAGAAAGACAACTAATTAAGAATCATGTGATCTTAAGATAATCAATATCTGAGAACGAAAGAAAACTCAATTCTGAGCATTGATATTATCCATCATTTAACATTAGAAATGAACTCAATAATAATCAAATGATCGATTGATCAAGCATATAAACTGAACCAACATATCATGGACAACATTTAAATAATCATGGATATGAAATATCATGCGAAAACAAGGCTAAAGCTAAATCGACAAGATGATAATTCATAACATAGAAATAACAGGAGAATGCAATGAAATAAGCATCGCACAATTCAAACAGGTCTAAATCCAACAATGAATTTCTTTCCCATATCAATTCCCAAAAAATTACATGTCCATATTGTAGTCCCAAAAAAGTTATCTCTACTACTGAACAACAACCACTATTTAAACCTGTCTTGGATCAATAACCTCTTATCATGCAAGATAGAGGGTAATCCCGGAAAATTAGATTGCTTTACAAAAATAGGATAACAAAGAAACATTCATGTAGGAGTTTGTTCATCAAAATTAATTACATAAATGAAATTTTTTTATCAAACAAAATAAGAAGTCAATAAGCCATGCAGTGCATAATCCATGATTTCTTCTCTTTGTGAATAGCATCATAACTGTTTTTTCTCCTGAAAATGATAAAATGAAATTGAATTTTAGATAACAATACAAACTAATATTTACAAATAGACTGGCTATGGAATCTTGATATTCTGTAGCTAGTCTTAAATTAAAAACAAAATCAAAATAAATCTATCTATTTTATTCTTCCAACAGAATTAAATCAAAGAGAATCAAAACAATTTTTAACGTTTCAGAGATTAGACAATGAAGCATCTGATAAGTTTGAGTTAATGATAGCACTGAAATTTGTTGCGTTCTTGATAACCACATTACTAGCTCGTTTAAACCTTTTGCTTGCCCTGTCAGCATTGGATCGGATGCATGCTTTTAACTCTTGATTTTCCCTTTCAATCAAGGAGTTTTGAGATGTCATATGTTTTAACTGTCCTTGGACATAGGGTATATCCATGTAGTATCATTCAACCCAGTCAAGACAATTTTCACAGTGCACGGGAGCTATGGAAGGTAGAGGTTGTGTGTGTTTTTCAGAGGGCATTTTGGTCTGTTCTACAACTTTCTCCAAATCATGGCATATACCAGCGAAGCCTTCTTGATTTTTTAGGAACAGAGGTAGCTCATAAATGAAATCATATATTATATCTTCACTACCATTTTCATTTCCGAGGCATTGGTTATCTACATCTTCTCGAGAAATAAATTCATTGATCTCATCATCGGACAAGTGATCATCGACCTCGATAACTGAGATCGAGATCAGATGATCTTGCTGGAAATTTCTCAAACTTATGGATATAAGCCTACCTGGTCTCTTATATGTGAAATTTATATCCAAATTACCATGTTCCTTATGCTTGCAATTTTTCTTGACAATCGATTTGTTAAAGAAACTTTGAATCGGCTCAACAGTAGGAGTGGGAGAAACCCTATCCTTTAACACATCTATAACCTTCTCTAACGATTTTATGGGCACGAAATCATATCGTGGATTTTTTCCCAAAGGGTTCTGAATAGAAACAGAGTTATGTTCTGTGGTCACATGGTCTTCATGTGGATCAACACTTTGATTTTCAGCAATAGGGTTACAGGGACTGGGGTTTGTATTGAAATGAAGAGGCGATTCTACTATATTCTCGAGTAGGGTGAAGCTGTTTCTACACAGGAAATCTTCCCAAGTATCCCCAATTATATCTAGATGTGACAATAGAAGAATCTAAATAATACCATGGTGAAAAAGACTAGACAGAGGGTTTAAACTCTGTCTCTAATAATTCTTAGACATTTTATGCAGGCTCCTAAGCAAATAGAAAGGGATATTTATCTTGAACCCTAGAAAAATCATCAACATGTGAATGTGATACAAGAAAACTAAGCCATACCTACCCTCACAAGTTATGAATTGTTTAAGAATTAGAAGTAAGCCATGCCATCGAGCTTTTATGAGATTAATCGGTGTACCTTAAGGTAGCATTTCGATTTAGAATACAAGGCACTCCTTCTAATTTGGAATTTTTGAACCATCTTTCTCCCTCCTGTGACAGTCTTGTAGATCATGCTATAGAATCCTCGGTTACTTTGCGTTGTAGATCCCCAATTTTAGCTTTAGATCCATCAAACGATTGAGTGAATTCCTATGCAACTGCTAGGTTATAACCCTCAAACTTTCAGATGAAATTTTCCCAGCCATGTGCCTGTATATCGCTTATGGCATCATCATGCGCGAGGAGGGCTTGCAAGCCATTAGGTTCAATTCTTACCACGGGAGCCATGGGTGTTATCACATAGAAATAGTAAAGGAAACAAGAGGTGGGTTTCGCTTTCCAATACACAAACAGTAGGAAGGGGTCTGTGAAATCAGGAGAGGCCCAATGCCTAAGGACTCGGGAGGCTATCATATTTGGCATTTCCAGTTTTGGGTGGGTAAGAACTAGAGGACGCACAGGCTTGTAAACCACTATGTGTAATGAACACTAAACCCAAACCATTACCAATTACCTACTTGAACAATGAATGAGAGTCTGAATTATGTAGGACAATAGGATGATGTGGAATTGTAAGTACATTAGTCCTGTACCAAGGTGATAATATTGTGATACGATTGGTAAGAGAAAAATGCATATTTCAAATTTTAACCCAAGGTTCTGCACAATTAAACATATCAAATGTAACAATCATATGATCAACCATAGATTGATACTCAATTACATCTCCCAAAGTGAAAAAAATCAATGGCAATGGATCAATCAATTAGCTTACAAACTTTAAGATTTATAAACATATAGATTCCCTTTAGGTGTAATCCCTTTAGCAAAAGAAACAAAGAAATTACAAAGTTTAAAATGATTATCCAAGCCAAACTTTTGTTTTAATTTCATGCTTTCAGTCATGAAATTAAACAAAACAAACGATATATTTAAAAACAAAAACCTCTTATACTCAGCTAGGCCAATGAATCTCCTCAAAACCAAAAGATAGAAATGTTTGTAAGTATAAGGAGGAGGCATCTACAGAAAATTTTTATCCCTTGGTGATGACTTTTTATTATGATAAAATTTGACAGAATTGTTGGCTGCCAACAATGGTGACATGTTGGGTGAAGCAGTTATCTCTGCATCACCAAAAATTCATATCAAGGGCACAAATGACTTAGCAATAAATTTTAGAGACAGTTAACGACAGATCAAGCATTTCGACAATAACTTAGAAAAAATAACACAGTCATAGTATGGGTTGCATTTCTGTCAACAATTGTAATCGTGTATCTCATTTAGATCACATTTGTAGTGATGTTTATATAGATTACTTTGATACCATTGACAGGGCCACTGCTTCGAACAGGCATTCATAGCCTCAACAGGGATGTCATTTAACCCTCTCTAGTACCTCTATCTCATCCAATATTCGTCCATTTATGATAAAATAATCCTGACAACTGATCAATTTAAAAAAACATACATGAGGATCTTTGAAACCCGACATTGCTTCGTTGCTAGCAGGCCTGTTCAGTACCCCAACGAAGTTGCCTTGGTATCATGTGTGCATTTACCCATTTCCAGTAGACCTGTTCAGTGTCCTGGCGGGTTTACACACAATTCCCACACATTGTAGTGCTTCCAACTCTCTAACATTTGCTTATAAAACTCCAAAAACTTCATGATACTAAGAGAGCAGGGTGATACTGAAGATCTCACAGTCTAGTAATGAAAGGATTGATCATTTAAGATTTTTTTTTTTGTTCTAATGACTTCCATCATAATTTGGGCAATTAGACTTCTGTTAAGAAATCATCTTTGGGATTGGGAAGCACATTAATTTGTTCTCATTAAAATAGGGACGATGTTAGAATTTTTTTTAAGGATAATCGTGTTTTCCTGTGATTTTAATGAGAAACCAGAAACAATAACTAGACAGAAAATTACTTCCGCTGATCTGAGTTCAACACTTACTGTTCAGGTGTTTGAACTGTTATCAACTGCTGCTAATGAATAAAAATTCCGATTCCCTTCAACAAATGGATGGTGATTCATACATAATCACTTAGAAAACAAATCAAAATCAAGCAAAATCAAAAGAACCAAAATCAAAATAGAAAAGAAAATTAAAAATATTTACAAGAGGGTGGATGTGAAATCATCAAGAGAAATATCTCTTGATAGCCTAGCCATTCACTGGGAAAGTGCCTGGATGTCCCTCCAAGTTATGCAAATGAAAAGAACTAGGACCCGATTTTTCAGATTTTATAAACAGTCCCAGCCACAGGTTTTGGAACTTGGTATGTTCTCCCTTACCCTCGTGTGCTTTGTCCCACTTGAGAACCAAATACGCAATATCAAAATTCCTTTTAGAGGATGAACTTGTATCGAACTAGATCTTCACAATTTGTTGGTGTTGGTTAAGTTTTTGTTTTGCTTGTGTTCTCACCTCTTCTAATTTTAATAAAGCATTTATCCGGTTTTCTAGAGGAGGACACTTCTCTTATTGAATTTTATGCGATAATTGCAAAGAAGGAAGAAAGACATGTGGGGGGAGGATGGATTCTCTTCCATAAATGAGGAAGAAAGGATAATTACCAATGGAGGCCTTTGGAGTTACCCTATCAGTGAAAAGTGCTTTGTACAATGCATTGTGCCAATTCTTGTGATTTTCTGAAACTGTCCTTTTTATAATCTTAATTTAATTCTTATTTGTTGACTCGGCTAAACCATTCCCTTGACGGTAGTAGATGGCAGCATACTTTATTTTAATCCCTTTTTACAGAGAGAAAACATTAATATCTAGGGAAGAAAAATAAGAAGCATTGTCAAAAACTAGACATTTAGGAATTCTGAATCAAGTGATAATATGGGAGTTCAGAAATGACACTACCTAATTTGTATTGACCACTTTTAAAGGTAAAGCTTCAAATCATCTTATAAAATAGTCTGTTTCCATGAGAATGTTCTTGTATTGTTGTGAGGAAGGGGGATTGATTGGTCCTATAATGTTTAGGCCCCATTGCTTAAAATGTGCATCTATCGTAACATGTTGAAAAGGAAAAGCTGCTTTTTTCGCCCGTCCTGCAGACTTTTGACAAATTGTACATTTGCAGGACAACGTATGGGCATCCTTAAACAAGGTAGGCCAATAGTAGCCAACCCTTAACACTTTTTGGGCAGTGGTATCTCCACCAAAATGACCACCGGCATCACTAGAATGAAGTTCAGCCGACACTTTTTTGGACTCCTCTTTTTCTAAACAACACAGAAAAACACCGTCAAAGTTCTTTCGAAATAATATATCATTGATTAATTGGAAATATGTAGATTTAAGCCTAAGTGATCTTCTATTTTTGGGATCAATATTGAGAGGAGCAGATCCATGCAGTAAATAAAACCTGATATTCTCATACCATGAACTGGGTGCAGTTTGTGTACAACTGATTTCTTTATGTTGTTTGCAGTTGATGTGTGTATTTGACTTTCTAATTTCTCAACTAAATCAGCCACTAATTTACATAGGCCTTGACCTCTAACAATTTGGGTAAGGGTTATTTCAATATGATATTCCTGAAGTGATGCCATCCAATTTTCCCTTTTCTCACCCAACTCTTTTTGTACTAACAGATTTCTTACAGCGAAGTGAGGAACAACAACTTTGGTCCCGGATTTCAATAGGTAAGACCTGAAGTGTTTGATTGCTTTAAAGACATCGTATGCCTTCTGATCTACCACGGGGTAATTAAGTTCTGCTCCTTTAAAATTGGAGCTCATGAAGGCAATGAGTATCTCATTGCTTTCAGCATTTTTCTGTGTAAGCATAGCAGCATAGGATCTGTCAGATGAAAAAGTGTATAGAGTGAAATCTTGAGAAAAATCAAGGCTCATTGGGGAAGGTGCTTCTATTATGGATTTTCTAATTGAATCGAAAGATTGACTTTATTGTGGTCCCCATATGTATAAAACATCCTTTTTAATTAGATTTTGTGGAGGTCTAACCATTTCAGAGAAACTTAGGAAAAATCGTCTGACAAAATTAATTTTACCCAAAAAGGATTGATTGGCCTTTTTGGAAGAAGGAGGGGGAAGTTTGGAAATGGCTTGGGTTCTTTCAGGATCAATTATCATTCCATATTTAGACACTATAAACCCAAGAAGTTTCCCTTGTTCTACTTCAAAGACTGAACTTTTAGGATTGAGTGATATGTCGAACTTGCGACATCATTCTAACATAGCGCTAAGATGAGACATGTGATCTTTCTTGTTTTTTGAAAAGATAGTGACATCGTCAAGATAGACCACAACTGACTAGTTGATGAGGCCACGGAAAGAAATATCCATTACTCTATGAAAAGTGGCACCAGAATTTATCAGTCCAAAAGGCATTTTCCTGTAGGCGTAAGTGCCCCATGGGGTACGAAAGGTGGTTTTAAGCTGGTCTGAAGGAGACATAAGGACCTGGTTGTATCCTGAAAAACCATCTAATAAATATAGTATTTCCAAACCAGACACATGTTGCAGAATTTGTTCCATTGGAGGAACAGGGTAGTTGTCTTTATCAAATGCTCGATTTAAATTTTGAAAATTGACACAAAGTCGAATTTCTCCACTCTTCTTCCTTACAGGGACTAATTTAGACACCCATTGAGTATGTCTAACTGGAAAAATTATATTTGTAGTAAGTAATTTGTTTAGTTCCTTTTTCATGGTAGGCTCCAATTTAGGATGCATTTTCCTCATTTTTTATTGGAAAGGATAAGTCTGGGGTTTCATAGGGATTACGTGTTGTATGATGTTTGGGTCAAAAGTTTTTAGATCGTCGTGTGTCCAAGCAAATACATATTTAAATTATTTGAATAATTTTATAAAAGCGTACCTTTCCTGTTCAGAACATCCCTTTCCCAGATTAATATTTTGAGGGTTATCTCGTGTTCCTAAATTTACAGTTTCGTACAACAAAGAGGAACCGTTGTTTTACAATTTACTACCCCTCTAAACTTGTCATGTAGGTCATAAAATTTCTCTAATCTCACAACAGATTTGGGGATAGAGTTTACCAGCTCGGATGATGATTCTGGAGATCAAGGATCAGATATTACCGTGAAATCTTGGAGATTCTCATCGTGAGTGCTTTCATCAATAACTGCATACTGGAAGGTATCTTCCATATGCAAAAAATTGATGATCTGTTGATCATCATAAAATACTTTGCAGTTTGTGATGTTGTCCGGGATCGATGGCCTGAATAACAGTTTGATCGAGAACATGTTAGGGGAAAGACCTTCAACAGGCAACAATTTAGAATCAACATTGGCTAGTAAATCAGCTTCTGAATTACTCATCCTAGGAATGGAATTTATATTAAAAGCTAGAAATTTGTGCATCAAACCACATACCTCGGTTTGTTAATTCTTCAGATGCAGTGAAAAACAATGTATTTCATTTCGTACCTGTTTGAATACTATTTCTAAATCACCAAATAATACCAAATTTTGCACATTCTTGTCCACTACCTTCCTTAGTCCCTACAGAAGCACTTCGTACTCTATTGTGTTGTTAGTACATTCAAACTCTAATTGACAAGTAATAAAATTTTTATTACCTGTGGGATCGATGAGCACACAACCAACACCTGCCCCTTCCCAGGATTTGGATCCATAAAAATATAAGGACCATATTTGTGCATCATTAGCAATATTTGGCGTATTTGTCAAAGCGGGTGCCTGAGTATAGGTTGTTACTTCAAATTGTTGTTCTGGATCAGTGATAGAGGAAATTTCAATCATTAAATTACCAAAAAAGGTATTCATTCTATGTGTTTCAATTGAATTTGCAGTGGTAACAAAAGGCTGATTTGGGTTGTTCAGATCTTTCACAGTATACTTAAGATAATGTTCTTTGTTTATTTTGATCTTGTTGGGCTGTCCATTTTCTGGCAGCCACAAATGAGACCAGTCTGTAGAAAAATAACCATGTAGTTGTTCTGACCAATATCTACTCAAAAACAAACCATAAACTTCAGGAATGTCAACAACAATAATATCGATTACTTGATGAACCTTGAGATTGTATGATAATCTAATCAACGCATTTTTTAGTTCACCAATGACTTTGACATTAGTTCGATCTAACTGAATGATTTTTAAATCAGAAGGTTTTACTTCTGCATTAATTTTTTGGCATACATACAGAGGCATCACATTTGATGATGCACCAGAGTCAAACATACAGTTATGTACATTCCTATTAAAAATTTTGAAAGTTAATAAAAAGGGAGGCACATTTTTCCATGCAGTAACAACAGAATTCTTCTAATGTTTTATGGTTGTTCTTGAAACAATTTTATCTAAGTTTCCTACAGTTTTTTCTGATGTGTCCCTTTTATCTTGGTTTTCAAATGTCTTTTTACTTGGGACATTTTTAGCTATGTTTAAGTCAATTTCTACTTATTTTTTGTTGCTAACGTCATTCTTTTTACTACTTTCAGCAATGCTTTGGAGCTTTTTCTGCAAAATAAGTCGAAATTTTAGCAATTCAAAAACATAAATATTTGCCCTTAATTTTTTCAGATCTTCAATTAAATCATACTCTGAAACCGGGGAAGCTATCTTTTTTTCTAGTTTCAGTTTTCTTTGGTTGTTTTGAAATCAAATTTTTACTTGTTTCGGGTGGAGACTTGTTTTTTGTTTTACTTCTAGTGTTGTAGGGGTGGACAGTTTCAAAATTTGCTTCAAAAATGTTGTCCGACAAGTGCCCGAAAACAGGAGGAGATGAGTCTTCCTCTTCTGGTATCTCTTTCTTAGCTGTATCATCGAGATTTTTAGGAGGAGAAAAAACATAATTGTCATGTGATTCCAATATTGTTTGCAAAGCACACTGTAAACTTTCAAAATTTAGCCCTTATGTGGTCGAGTTTGGTCGGTTTGGAGGAAAAGGTTTTCTAAAAGGAGGTTTGAAACTTACTTTACTTGTAGATTCCTCCTCATCGAATATTTTCAAGTCAATGACCTGATTGGACAATTTTTGGAAAGCTTTCTACAAGCTCTCCAAGTCTAATGTTTCTTGTTGATTTTTAACTTGAGGAGGCCTAGTGAGAATTTTTATTTTCTTCTTAGAAGATGAAGTTGTTTCAGCCTCACTACTTAGATTATATTTTAATCTCAATATGTCTTTCTCAATTTGATTTTCCTCCTCAAAGGCTTCTAATAACGTGTTCTTTTTGGACCTTTTAACCCATATGGATATATTGTTATGCAAGGCCTTAGTGTAATATGCAACAATCAAGTTTTCTATAGGCATCGAATCTATAGGTATTTCTTTTTCAGTGTTAGGAATCTTTGGTTAAAGCCTTTAACTTTTTCTTTAGGGTTCATATTTGAATTAAAGAGTTCCATAACCAAGACTTCTGGAGATTTTTCATCTCCAATTTTTTCTAGAAAACAAGTTTCGAACTTGTCCCAAGAGACGATGGTCTGAGGTTGTTGGAAAAAATACCAGGTCGAATCTGGATCAAATTTGGGCAGCCATTTCTCTAGATGTTTAGGCAATGGGTGTTGGGGTCCAGGCAAAGCCACGACATCTTGATCTAGACAAGGTCTAGCGGGATTATTTTGGTTTTCCATGGGAGTTGGTGGAATTGAAGATTGAGATGGTTCAGAGGAACAATTACATTTGTCTGAGGATTCGCCTCCCGAAGAAGGTGGGGAAGAACCAGGTGGGGATGGTGGGATACCAGATCCTCCAGCACCAAGGATAAGTTCTTCAACAGGAATTGTAATATTACCACCTAAAGATTTTTTAGGTAGACGAGTGTCTTGAGGTTATTCTTGAAGATTTGTAAAATCAAGAGGTTGATTAAGTTGTCTACCAGGTTTCCTAATACAGGATAAGGCACTTTGAGTTCTTATGAGTGACTGGTGGACAATTTCTTGAACATCAATTCCTTGAGGAAATGGTGTCACTGGTTCGACGAGAATGTCAGGGGTATCGTTTGAGGTAGTAGTTGTTTCAAGTGTAACGTTGGTGTCTGAGCAACTATGAGTTACAACAAGAGAAAGATCGTTTGGAGGGGTCTTGCAACCTCCACGTGCCATCAATTAATTTCAGGCCCTCCTTCTAGCGCCACAGACATCCACGTGAATCCCAAGGAAGGTGCACTCTCTCGGCTTAATGGAGGAGAAGAACAGCTAAGCTCAAGTCCCAAGGAAAAAGAAGGAGTTGATCATATCTAACTAACTAGTTGTTAGAAGCTAACTGTAGCTTGACCTATTTAAGACATAATGTAATAACAAGAATCTATATAAGACTGCCTCCTATTCTAAATAAAGGTATGGTCATGTTGCTTTCAGTTTTGGTGATAGTATTCATGTTTTTCTATTCTAATTAATTTTTTGAGCATTGTTGTTATAGATTAGTTACACAGAGAAGAAGCCAACCAATATGAAGCAAAGGTTGCACAAAGAAAAATCCTTGTAGCCATCAGAAGAACGAGATTCTTTTGTAATCTAGAGGAACAGAGACATAGTGTCCTTTCTGCAGACAAAGTCATGTATACAAGTCTAGGCAGAGCTCTTTATAAAACATTGAGAACGGAGCTTAGAAGAAACTTCTACATAGTATCCATATTGGTGAAGCAAGTGGGATATAAGTCTCTTGTTTACAGATCATGGGGTGAGAAACATAATTTATTTCACCCATACTAGAGGAAAGGCTAACACATAGGAATGGTTAGCCCAAGCGCAAAAATCATGAAGTGTCCACTTGGGAGCTAAGAAAAGTAAGATAAACACATGTTTTGGGTTTTCTAATCCATATCTAGAAGTGGGTCATGGAAAGAGTTAAGCAATTGGGGGGTTCCTACTAAAACAAAGATGTGAAATCAAAATTCATCCTACCTAGGGAAAAACTCATATGAAATGGAGAGGGTACACGAACCACATCAAGCAAACCATAATAGTAATCAATTTATGGGTAAACCCTTTTCACAAATTTAGATTCAGATTGATCTTGATGAGATTACATACATGGAAGGATGAGAGGAATGACAATGTAATTAGTGAGGCGAATGTGGTGGAAAGGAATTTGATGACTTTTCCATAACGTTTCAACAAGTGGCTGCATGAGGTTCAATGTCAAGGGTAAAGGGGAAACAACTTATGTTTTACCTACTCCACTATAGCTTGGTAAAATAAAAGTGTGAAATCAAGTTATCAAGAACCCTTTATTTATAAAACCATGAAACTTTAATATATTTCACATTGTGGGGCCTTTTAATACATGTTCCCCATGTTGTCCCAAATTAGTGAACCTTGGAATACATTGCATCAAAAAACAAATGACGGGAGATATGTCGAGGGAATGTGCCTTACCTGAAGTTTTGTGTCACTATGAAACAATGTAGATG
>JASDQU010737716.1:172283-185112 GCA_032191745.1 Picea mariana | reverse complement strand
TGCATTTTACAATTTTAGCTTATTTCGTTATTGAATAGAAAACCAGTTTTACTGTATCTCTATTATTTTGTGTTAAGAACCTATTAATAATCTGTATTCATTTCGTTCTTCTCATAAAATTTGGATCAGTGGTATCAGAGCGGTCTGCTCCTTGTCATCTTATTGCATGTCCCCAATGAGGTCGGAGTACAAAGAGTTGGGTCTCGAGCTTGTTTCTCTTGAGGACAGAAGCTCTCGCACACCCAAGTGACCTCTCATGGTAGGAGAAACAAAAGATGATGGAACAGGAGATCCTTTCAAACTATTGATTGAGGAAGCCCTCACGCAGCAGAGGAATGAGATGATGGATAGTTTCGCGCAAATCCTTCGGCGACTACCAACAGGCGACGCATCTTCTTCGAACGGAGGCAACGCCCCCTTCAAGGTACAAATAAACTTCGATATTCCTATATTTGAAGGTCAGATAGACGTAAATGTGTTAGATAAGTGGTTGAATATACTAGAAGGGTATTTTTCTGTCCATAACTTTTCGAGTAGAGAAAAGATTACTTTTGTGCTCCTCAAAGTCGTTCCCCATGTCAAAGATTGGTGGGAAAATTTATGTGAGCAAAAGGAAATAGAGGAAACCTCATTATTTTAAGTCATGGCCACCTGGGAATCATTTAGGGATGTTATTAAGGAACAATACTACCCTATCGGAAGTTATGACGACTTGTATACCAAATGGACCACACTGCGGCAAGAAAGAGACCAAGCAGTGCCCGATTTCACAAATATATTCCATACCTTGTGCACCAAGTTGGGTATAAAATATTCAGAGCGACATCTAGTGCTCAAGTATCATGGTGCTCTGCATAGATACATCCATACCAAAATGGAATTTCTGGACATATCATCCTTGGGCGTGGCCTACCGATATGTCGTCAAAATCGAGCAGAAGCTCAAACAAAATATGCGGGAATTTGGGCCTGGGAACCCCTCACAACAAAAGCTGGGAAAGGGAGGCCCCAACCCATAAAACAAAGGACAGAGAAAATATGGGCAGTATCAGGACAACCATTCCAAGCCGCAAGCAAAGAAGGACACCAGAAAGACAAAGAAATATACCGGGAAGTAGTGCGACTTCCATAAGAGCCCGTGGCATAACACTGCTCACTGCCACTCAAAGCAGTCGTTGGTGGCCGAAGTGAAAGCCTCTGAATCAGATGCAGATTTTGACTTTGGGATAGGACTAGAAAGGGGAAGATAGACCATTGACGCAGAACCCAGTGCCACTGTTGCTACCACCAAGCTCCAGCCTGGTGAACCAGATGAGCCAGAATAAGGAGAGTGCCTCTTCCATTCATAGATGTGGGTAAAAGGCACCCCGATGCACTTTATCGTTGATAGCGGTAGCCAGAAGAACCTCATCTCAGAAGAGGTCGTCAAGGGCATCTCCCTACCAACAATGCCACACCCACAATCCTACACCATTGGATGGCTCCACCAAGGAAGCGATCTCTGCATCATCCAACAATATTGTCGTATGACATCAAGCCCTTCAAAGATGAGGTATTATGTGATGTTCCTCCTCTCGAAATTTGTGATGTTCTTTTGGGCCAACCTTATTTATGGAAACGTCATGTTGTATATGAGTCTAGGCCTTGTAGTGTTATTATTACTTTGAACAGAAAATTGTACAAGATACCCGAGGCAGTCCCACCTAGTGCTATTTCCTTGATCTTTGTTAAGAAATGCAGGAAGTTCATCTCTCAGACGGGGAAGTTTGTCTTCTTCGTGATTCACTTTCAGAATAAGAGAAATATCATAGCCACATATAGTGTCTCTGAGGCCGACCTCTCCACACAGCAGAAGCAAGTAGATAAGGTCATGGAAGAATACTCGGATATCTTCTCCTCACCTACAGAGGTACCTCTGCACTGCCAAGTCAAGCACCCCATCAATCTGACCCCCGGTGCACCGCTTCCCAATGGGCCAGTCTATTGCCGCTCTTTGTTAGAGAATGATGAGATCAAGTGACAGATTCAAGAACTGCTCCACAATGGGCACATCCATCCCAGCTCATCACCTTGTGGGAGCCCAATCGTGATGGTACAGAAGAAATATGGAAACTGGTGACTCTGTATTGATTACTGGGCTCTGAATAAAATCACAGTCAGAAACCGGTACCCAATTTCCCAAATCGACGACCTCCTTGATCAACTCACAGGGGCCAAATACTTTAGTAAGATTGATCTGAAGTCTGGCTACCACCAAGTCCTGATAGAATAGACAGATGTATGGAAGACTACCTTCAAGTCAAAGGAAGGCCTTTTTGAATGGTTGGTCATGCCCTTTGGTTTGACAAATGCTCCAGCCACTTTCATGAGGATGATGGACGATATCCTACGACCATTCACCAATACTTTTTTAGTGGTGTATCTGGATGACATTCTAATTTACAGCAAGACTTGGGCTGAACACTTGCAGCATATTCAACAGGTTCTGCACACCCTACGGTAGCACAAGCTATACGCCAACTTGGAAAAATTCTCCTTCAGCATGGACAAGGTCCATTACCTGGGATAAATCATTGATCAGCATGGCGTACATGTGGATCCAGCCAAGATCCAAGTCATCTGTGACTAGCTATCCCCAACAACACTCACTGAGCTTCAGAGCTTCTTGGGCCTTGCCAATTTCTACCGCAAGTTCGTGTTGGGATTCTCCCATATTGCATGGGCCCTCAGCCAAATAAACAGAGGTGGTGGTAAGGAAAAATTTGTGTGGGGTCAGTCCCAACAACAAGCGTTCGATGATTTGAAGCAGCGCTTGTGCTCATCCCCAGTACTTTCACTACTAGACTTGCAACATCCCTTTGAAATTGAGACAGATTCTTCAGACTATGCTGTGGGCACCGTTCTCAGTCAGCACGGCCACCCTGTGGCCTATCATAGTGAGACATTGTCAAATATTGTCCGTAAGTACCCTACTTACATCAAGGAAATGTGCCCCATTGTGAAAGCCTGCCGTCAGTGGAGACATTACATTCTTTGGAAGCAGACAGTCATCCACACTTATCATAAGCCACTGCAGTTCATGCATACAGAGGGAAAATTGTAGAATGACTGCCATCAAAACTGGTCCACATACTTGCAGCAATTCCACCTCAACATCAAGTATAAAACAGGAAGCACCAATCACATCGTTGATTTCCTCAGCAGATTTTTATTTGTGGCACTCACCATGGTTCTAGACTCTTGCATCCATGAGACATCTGGATGGCCCCAACTCTATGAGACAGACCCTGACTTCGCCACCACCTACCAAATGTTGGGTGCAAATGTAGTTGTCGATAATTTCCATCTTCAGGATGGGTTTTTGTGTCATCTAGGCCATATCTATGTTCCATCAAGTGAGTGAGCGAAGATGATCTGGGAAGCCCACTACAGTCGGGTGGCAGGACACTTCGGCGTTGAAAATACAGTGGTGATGCTATAGAAACATTTCTACTGGCCGAAACTTCGATAAGAGGTCAACAAGTATATTAGGTCCTACATTGCCTGCGCTATTTCCAAACCAACCACTAAGAAACAGGGCTTGTACACCCCTCTTCCTACTCCTGACGGGCCATGGGAATCCATCTCAATCGACTACATGTGGGGCCTCCCGTCCACCAAGAGGGGAAATGACTGTGTTTTTGTGGTTGTTGATCACTTTTCTAAGATGGCGATTCTGGTTGCCTACAAGAAGAGCATCACAGCAAAGGTCACTGCCAAACTCTTATTTGAACGAGTCTAGGTACATTTTGGAATCCCACAAACTATTGTCTCATATCAGGATAGTCGATTTCTCAGCACATTCTGGTTGAGCCTCTAGTCACTGCTAGACACCAAGCTCACCAAGTCCACGACCTTCCACCCCCAGACAGATGGCCAAACTGAGGTTGTAAATCGAATGATTATAAATATACTTCGCATGCATAATTCAAAGCACCCTCACACATGGGATGAGAGCCTTCCCTATGTCCAACATACCTACAATAGAGCCCTTCATAGCTCAACTCGCCACAGCCCCTTTCAGGTGGGGTTGGGATTCCAACCATTGGGTCCCATAGATGTTGCACTTCCCCTTGCAGTCACCTTGACCGACTCATCTCCTTCTCCAACTGAAGATGACAAAGCCACCCAGTTCATTGAGTGGATCCAGCACATCTGCCAATAGGTTCAAGATATCCTATAGAAGTCTAATGACAAGTACAAACAACACCATGATCAACATCGGGTTCCACATAAGTTTTAGGTGGGCGACAAAGTTTGGTTGCACTTGCAGAAAGAACACCTTACAGGACCCCATCAGAAGATCCACCCACTTTTTTATGGGTTGTACACTATCACCAAGGCCATGGGGGACAACGCTTTTGAGTTCAACATTCCTCCCTTCCTTGGCCTGCACCCAGTGTTCAACGAGGATCTACTTCGCCCTTATTTCCCACCATTATTGGACACCTCAGAAGTAGAAGAAAAGCTGACACCAACAGAGCTCAACCCTGACTACATACAACAGGCATCCAATGATCAAATTGTGGACACAGATATCAAGGGCACTCAACAACAAAGGATCCATCTTTATCGAGTCGTCAAAGTAGGGTTGCTTCTGCACCAAGGCAAGTGGCTCACCTGGGGCCAAATTCAAATGAAATTTCCTCATCTGATGGGGGACCTCAATGCAATGGACACCATTGCTTCCTAAGGAGGAAGGATTGATCCAGATGGATATCTGTTGCCACCCACCTTTTCCAACTGGCTCAAAATAGTTTTCTAACAATTTTGGCAATTTACTATTTTTAGCAGTTTTAACTTTCGGGGCCATTTTGAGGGCCTAAATTAATGTTTTTTAGGATGGAGCTCCTCAATGATATCCAAAAGCATGATTGAGCCCCCAAAATGAATCTCCTCAATGATACCTTTTCAACAGGCTATCAGACGCCCAAAACGGAGATCGTATGCAAAAGTTATGACCCTGGGAAGTTGATGTACTAACTTACGTCCCAAATGGGGCCCACATGAATTTTGGCACTTCATATCCTAGGGTTAGGTTTTTGGATGTCTAGGGTTTTTTGCATTCTTGTTTATTGTAAAAAGGCCTTCAGAGCCTCATTTTAATCTTCTTCTTGCGGATGCGCGTAGCCAACACATCTCTTCTTAGAGATAAGCCACCACCATTCCAATAAAAGCTTGTTTCCACTGCATTTTACAGTTTCAGCTTATTTTGTTATTGAATAGAAAACCAGTTTTACTATATCTCTGTTATTTTTTGTTAAGCACCTATTAATAATCTTTATTCATTTCGTTCTGCTCATAAAATCCAGATCAGTTAATGAAAACCATTAACGAGTGCGAGGGAAATCACCATTGATATCAATGACTCCCAAGGTACAATAGTACAATCCAACGAGTGTGAATAGATGATCTGAAGTTGAACACTCATGGAATCTCTCGATCAGGGATCAATGATGTAAATCCACTGTCAAAAGTGAAGAAACCTGCCATTGAGGCATGTAGGCTCTAAGGCACCAAATAATTTCTAAGTCTTGTTCCTGGATAATGAGCTTAAGTCGACAGGAAAAGACTCGTCATAGGAGGGACTTGAGGTATCCCCCATCAAATGACACAAAATAAGTAATAGATTTAGGGTAGATCAAAGTACGAACATGATTTGAAATTGACAAAAGGAAGGTCGACATGATAGGAATTGACAATTGCAGATGGTTGACTCAATAGAGGGCTTGGTTGAACTTCTCTTAAACATATGAATGGCATGACAGTAGTCTTGGCAGCATTGACTCAAAGACTATTCAAGATAGCAATTTGCAAAAATCCAAACGAGAGACAAATGGATTTCCCAACCCAAATTCAAATGATGAAGGGGGTGCCATGTTCATGAGCGACGCTTACTGCCATTAACACAAATACAGAGACACGCCTCTTTCCCAAATTTTCCCCCACCATTTCTGTCAAGTACCTCTTTATTTTTACACAAGCTTGAGGAGGATAACATATGCTTGTTGATATAAGCTCATCCTTTGGATGAGTCCCTCAGAGTATTTTTAATGAACCCTAAGAAGGAGTGGTTCGGTCCCATATGGGTCTTTTGATGTTTGTTTAACGAGTCCAAATATAGAAAACTAGAAGGTTTTTCATGTTTATAGAGTCTGGAAAAACACTTAAAAGAGAACTCTCTCAATTCCTTTTTCATAAAATAGTTCGACAGGACCGAAAAAGTGATAAACTATTGCCTACCGAATGTTTTATTCAAATACTTTTACGAGCGTGGATAGAACAAGGTCACTTGGCAATCTTTTCATTTTTAAGGAGTGTGAAAAGAGCTTAAAGGTTACTTTGTAAGTTTCATTATTTTCGTGTCACCGAGACGAGTACGAAAAGATGACAAAAGTATACTCGGTTACATTCTCATCGATTTTTGAGAACGAGAGCGAACAAAGACTAAGATCGAGGTTTTTCTAAAAAACCCTAAAAAGTAATCGTACACGCGACGAAAAAGAAAAACAAATCGCAGAAAATGTCCATACTTCATTGTTTAGAACCCTAGTCTACCCATTTGCGAGAAACAAAACACTCACAAGACCATTAGGCTGGTAGGTTTTTGAGAAAATATATTTAATTGATATAAAATATTTTTAGAAAAAAGTAAAAAATGAGATAAATAGGGGTAAGAACTCATTTTCACTATTTCATTTGTATTTAGTCAAAAACTTGTCTAACAGCCCTTTTTTCACCTCATATTTCGGTGGTCGAAATCAGGGAGCACAGGCGATCATTCGGTGAATGTTTTACGTGAAAACGGTGAGTACCTCATCTTCTTCCTTTTCAATGGTTCAAAATTCATTTTAATCGGTTAAAAGATGATTTTTTGGGTGAATTTTTGGGTCGTAGGCGTGCGCTGGGGCCATCACAGGTGCCCTATCTTGGGGCCTGCGGAAATCGAGGATTTTCACAAGAGCCCAATGGTTCACCTGTGGAAACTCCACTCTGTACGTGAAGCCCAATTGCGACGACCAAAAATCCAAAAAACAAATGATGTGTTGGACCAAAATGAATTCCAAACAATTATGACTAAAGGTGCTAATTTCTTTCTTTCATCTCCATGCAAGTATTTGGATTGCAAAGATTTTGGAGTGGAGAGAAAGAGAGCATGAAGACGATGATGCAATGGATTTGAATGATTCGGGAACCATAAATTCCCTATGACAGTGCGGTTTGTTAAAGTTCTTCAAGATCCAGGGCATGAGATCCCAACTGACACTGTTGGAATATTTGGTCCATATGTGGGACGTGGACCAACAAGTATTTCATGTGGGTGTTCATGTGCTTTCCTTGGACATCGAAGACATTTACTTCTTGACGGGGCTATCCTGTCGTGGGGCACAAGTGACCTTAACAAGAGGTCAGGGTGGTGGTTTACCGATGAGTGAATACATCAGACGCTATTGTGTACCTGAGGCCAAGCAGCACAAGGGTAAAGTGGCAATGAGAGGGGTTCGTGATCTGACGCTCAGAACTATTCCTTTCACCATTGCATGGATGGAAGGGAGTGCTTCTCTGCACATGGCTCTGCAGAGCTACTTCCAGTACATCGTGGAATGCACGAAACCTCGTTTGTTCAACTAGTGTGATGGACTCCTCCGCAGTATGAAGAGTCAGTTGACCAAGAGAAAGAATGGCGAACTAAAGCAATTTGGGTACAAATCCATTTTGGTATTGTTCTTCCTAGAGAGATTCCCTCACCTACTCCTATAAGTAGAGTGGAATATACCAGCGCTACAAGATCCATGGATGAAACGGTGGTGTGATCTCATGTCCCGACATGTAGCGGGGCCCATTATTAAATATAATGATACATTTTTTGATTGGTTGGAGCCCCAGATCTTGATGATCGATGACTATGTGTATGTCGGGCTAGATTTTTTCCATGATCCTAACTTGGTGTTACTTGAGGATTCTCAGTGGGGGGAACTAGGTAAGAAAAACATTTTGTTTTATGGTGTTTTTGTAAATTTTTCAAAATATTAAACACATTTGTTTCTTTTTATTTTTTCAATCCAATGACTAATAAAACTATTTTGACCATGTAGATGTAGGGCCATTCTGGCCCCCGAGTACATCCCCTATCCAGAGGTGAGGGGAAGCAGCGATAGTAGCAGGATGGGATGCAAAAGATTATGAATCAATTGAGTAGAATTTTGAGGGTTTGACTGCAGGGATCCCAGATATGTCAATCGGCAAGGTCCCGAGGTGTTTCCAATGCCATACTGTAGGCGTGGTTGGTCTATTGAGAAGATTTCTTCATAGGGTAGCATGAGTAGTAGTGTGTTACTGAGAAAAGCATCCATGATGCCATTTTGTAGAAGCTATGAGCTTCATATTTTGATATTTTGGTCTTCGGACGAAAAACAATGTTTTTGTAAAAAACTTTTATCATTATATATATACATGAGGCTTCTACTGGCTTATTTTTCTTTGTATAATACATGTGATGTGTGATTGGATTTATAAATGTCCCAGATGTCTGTCTAACACATAATTAGCTAATGCATCAATTAATGTATTTAGACATCTAGGAATGTGCTGATACTCGATATAATCAAAATAACGTTCCAAGAGGCAAATTCGTAAATATACCTGTAACAAAGTAGGACTTCATATAGCATAGACATTAACTAACTATAGCACTACAAGCTATGAATCAAGTCATATAACCAGGTGAAGAATCCCAAGTATAGCATTGGTCAACAATTCGATGACTGCGCTATACTCTGCTATATTATTGGTTGCACGACCGAGGCAAACACCATGTAGAATGATAAGTTAGTTCGTGGGTGCATAGATTGCCCATGCAGCAGAAGCCCGGTTCTGAGTACTATGACTAGAGCCATTGGCAAATCCAAAATCGGGTAATGAAGACTCTGACATATGGAAACCAAGCACAACACGAGGTAAGCAGTCGAGGGTAAAACTAAATAATGAAAAAGAACACAACAGTATGATAAAATAAAATACAAGCACTCATGCAAAGAGAGTCTAAGCATAGTACTTCTTCAATTAAATCCCATTTCTAGGTTCACTCAAAGGAATGCCATCATAATCTACTAACTCGTAGGCTCCCTTCTCCAACACTTATTTGACGATATAAGGGCCTCGCCACATAGCCTCGAATTTTCCGGCTCCTATCAAATCACAATCTTGTTCATAGAGGAGAACTAGATCACCCTCAGAGAAAACGCATGGCTTGACATGTTTGTCATATTGGGCTTTCACGCATTTCTTCTGGGCTTCAATAACTAGGGTGGCATCACAACAGGTCTCGTCTAATTGCATAAGATACAATAGACGTTCTTCTTTGGCAGAGGTGTTGGGAAGGAGTTCGGTGGCTAGCTTCAAAGATGGAATTTCACATTCAATCGGGAGAACGGCTTCAATGCCATAGACTAGTTGAAAGGGGGTAAATCTCATAGCAGACTTCACAGATGTCTGATAGGCCCATAATGCTAAGAACAACATCGTGTTCCAACTAGTCTTATTGATTCCTATTATCCGATGAAGCATAGTGATAAGGATTTTATTGATTGCTTCAACTTGGTCGTTGGCCTGTGGATAGTAGGGGGTTGAGTTTTCATGACGAAGACCCAACTTGTCGGTAAGTTTAGACATCATAAAGTTTCTAAAATGGCTACCGTGATCTGTAGTGATAGCTTGCGAGATCCCGAATCGAGTAATAATGTGACTGAAAATGAAAAGTGTTGCATTTTTTCCAGTATTGTCGAATGTAGGCATCGCCTCGGCCCATTTCGTGAAATAATCCACAACTATGATAATGTATCCATGCACCCCGACCGAGTGAGGGTTACAGGTCATGAAATCAATACCCCATTTAGTGAAAGGTCCAATGGAAACTACAGGGTGTAAGGGAGTGGGATGAGATATTATCTTATGATTGTATATTTGGCAAGAATGGCATTTATCAACGGCAGTTATACAATCTTTAAATAAAGAATGACAGAAGTACCCTACTCGCAAGATCTTTTGGTCAGTGGCATACCCGTACATATGACTGCCACACGCTCCAGAGTGGCATTCATTCAAAGATTTCTCGACCTCATCAAAGGTGAGACAGCGTTGGAATATAGAGTCAACACCACGGCGATAAAGAGTGTCACTAAGAATGATGTATTGACAAGCTTGATAGCGGGTACGACGACAGTCTATACTAGAGAGGTTTGGCCGGAAATTTTGAGTCTGGAGATAAATGATAATATCTCCATACCAAGCATCATCAAAATTGATCAGAAAAATGGATTCATCTGGTAGGGAATCCTCTGCCACTTTTTTTGTCTCAGCGGAGGGAAGGTCGCATATTAGTTCGAAAAACACCAAATATTTCTTGGACTTAGCACGTTCAAATTCTAAGTCAAACTCCTGGAGAATTACTATCAATTTGGGGTATTTTCCCCCTAGCAATTGACGTGTAAGAATGTGTTGCATAGGGTTGCAATCAGAAATTACAATGGTCTTGTGTAATCGAATATAGTGACGGAAATGTTGGACAGCTTGAACAGCTACCAAGGCTAGTTTTTCAACATGTGAGTACTTGGCTTCGGTAGTCATGAAACTATGACTCAAATAATAAATGACATGCTCATCGTGTAAATCATCTTCTTGGACCAGAACCATGGTGATGGTAGAGTCCGAAGCAACGAGATAAAGGAAATAATCTCGACTACAATCGGGCGGGAAAAGTAGTGGGGTACAGGTTAAAATCAGTTTCAAAGCGTCGAAGGCTTCGCTGGCAGTGGTGTCCCATACAAACTGTAACACCCTATTTTCCCCAATTTGTAAAAATAACTGGACTGGCCAGAACTGTGGCAAACTCATGAATGTGAATATGTGATGTGAATGGACCTTGTGGAAAAGGTCAATGAATGTGAATAACATTGAAAAAGAGACCACGATGGTGGTGGAAGGCACCTGGAAAGGTGGCGTTAACCTCCACCGAGAATTAATACCGTATTTGGACTTCACTGGCTCGGAGAACCAAAAGTGGCTCGTTGGCCCCAAATTAAATGCCTCGCAGGCTGGTAGGTGGATGGCTCCTCAGGAATTAATGAGGGATGGGGAGGTGAATCGCCCATCCGTAGAGCTGTCAAGCCTGACCAGCACGAGGGAAATCGCGCCACATGCAACCTCGCAAGAGGATAAGGCGTGGGGAATAAGCGATTGGGGGGCAGATGTGAGGGGAGGAAGAGAACTCTGGCAATATGCAGAGTGAGTGATAGCAGAGAGGAAGGAGAGTAACCTTCACTCCTGGTCACTGGTAAATGGAGACATAGTCTCACAGCATCGTGGTCTCAGCTCGGGGGTGGCTAGTGGTAAATCCACTGGGAGTCGTTGAGCCTACGGTTGGGTGGAAACGAGTACCCCTCTCAGCAGTTGCATAGCCCTTTGTGTTATTTCTGATAAGTGTTTTGCCTCTGGCATCTTGAAATATATGTATATTTATTCTGACATTTATGTTTATAAGCTGTGAAATGGTAATGATTCCAGAGTAAGAATGTATGTATAGTGTTTTGATCAATACTGGTAGATGCATGTTTATAATGGAAAGACTACGTATGGCTTATGTCTTCATAAATCGCTATTTATATGTTTACCGACCTAATTCAAATTGCATGTCTGATTCATGGGAGAAAGGTATCCTTATATGCCTCAGATAGGACCCTGGGTAAAAACCTCCCCATAAAGATACCCTTCTTAAAAAGCCCATCAAGAACCGGGAAAGAGAATGTGAAGGTGCAAGGCCTTAGTAACCCTGCATGAGGAGGAAGGATCCTCTTGAAAACCCAAGATGGAAGCATAAGCATGAAGTATCAAATCGATGGATGAGATCCCGTTGGGAGATCTGTGGTCACTCACGACCATCAGATCGGAAGAAGAAGATGGAATGTTAAGTGCCTTAACCCTGATAGGTATTGATCGACGGACGAGATTCCATCGGGAAGCCTGTGGTCACGCACGACCATTAGATTGGTAGGAGAAAGTAGGGTGTTAAACGCCTTACCACTTGGTTTCTCGATGTCTTCATGGGTAGCGAAGAAATCGGGACCGTAGATCCCCAAGGTCCATGAGAACATCTGGAACATCTGGACCATCTGGAATGCACAAGTTAGGAACCGGTCTGAGCCATCAGATCTCGGCTGAAAAACTTGACAGCCATTGGATCTGTCATGAGATACCCGAGGGTTAAACCCCCAATGAATAGGGGCGAAATCCCTGGGATAGATCTAAACCGTCCGAATAACGGAGGCCACGTGTCGTGAGATCTCCCATTTCAGGAAATCAGGAATCACGAACTCAGGAGTCTTGGTGACGAGAGTTTGGGATTTTCCATGGTGAAAACCCCGAAATAGATTTGGGTCATCCGATTTAAGGAGGCCACGTGTCATGAGATTACCCATTTCAGGAAATCGGGAATCGTGGGATCGGGAATCCTGGTGACGAGAGATAGGGACTTTCCATGGTGGAATTCCTGGGATAGATCTGGACCGTCCGATTCACAGAGGCTACGTGTCGATAAATTAACCACATCAGGAAACCAGGGATAGAGAATTCGGGAGTCCCGTGATCGAGAGTTCGGACTCTCGTGATGATAAATCTTGATGAATGGACGAGATTCTTTCGGAGGATCTCAGGGTCTGTAACGACAGTCAAATGAGAAGAAGAGACGTCAACTTTAAGCTAGGGCGTGAATACGCCTCAGGGTAAGTAGCGAGCAG
>JASDQU010737716.1:33753-64560 GCA_032191745.1 Picea mariana | reverse complement strand
TCACTAGATGTTCAAACATCTAAGCCATCTATTCCTCAAGATCTCCAAGGGATCATTGATAAGCATTCCAAAGTATTTGAAGATATTCCCAAAGGTCTTCCACCCACTCCAAATCATGATCATGAAATTCACCTAATTCCTGGGAGTGTTCCTCCTAACATCAGGCCATACAGATACCCTTATGGCCAGAAGAGTAAAATTGAGTGCATGGTTGAAGAAATGTTAGAGGCTGGCATTATTAGACCTAGCCAAAGTTCTTACTCTGCACCAGTGGTAATGGTATTCAAGAAAGATAGCTCATGGCATATGTGTCCAGATTATAGAGAGCTCAACAAGATCACTATTAAAGATAAGTTTCCTATTCCTGTCATTGATGAATTGTTAGATGAACTACATGGAGCAATCTATTTCACAAAATTGGATCTTCGTTCAGGGTATCATCAGATTAGAATGAAGGAAGAAGATATCCTAAAAAAAACATTCCGAACTCATGAAGGCCATTATGAATTTTTGGTCATGCCTTTTGGCCTTACAAATGCACCTTCCACATTCCAAGGGTTGATGAATTCCATTTTCAAGCCCTTCCTTCAAATATTTGTGTTAGTATTTTTTGATGATATACTAATCTATAGCAGAAACAACAAGCAGATCAACATCGCATGAAACAAAAAGTAGATCAACATCGTAGTGAAAGAAGTTTTGAAGTAGGGGATTGGGTGTTTTTAGGACTACAACCATACAAACACATTTCCCTCAAGCAAGCCAAGAAGGATAATAAATTATCACCAAAGTACTATGGCCCTTACAAGGTGTTGCAAAAGATTGGTACTATGGCATACAAATTGGAGTTGACTGCATCTTCACGAGTACACCCAATTTTCCATGTTTCATGCTTAAATAAGGTTATAGGCGACAAGATCCTAGTTCAAACTATATTCCTAGAACTTGACGAGGAAGGAAAAATCATATTGGATACTGAAGCCATCACTGACACAAGAATTTGCCATCTGAGGAATAGATCCATTTCAGAGTATCTCATTAATTGGAGGAAACTACTGGCTGAAGATTCCACTTGGGAAGATGAGTCTTTTATACAGAAGCATCTAGAGTTACTCAAGCGTTGCGGGCAACACTTGTCTCAAGGGGAGGGGCATGTTAAGCCCTAATATTGGCTCATTACCCCTTAATTGGGGCATATTACATTAGTAATGTTATTTTATTTATGTAGGCTTTATTCCATTAGTTGTAATTATACCTCCTAGTCTCCTATATATACCAAGGAGACATTTTCATTTGGAATCATCTTGTACTTGAACATTTATGTGGGGCAAAAGGAGGTTTCCCCCTCAAAGAGGCTTATTATCTGAAATTCTCTCTTTTTCAAGGCGTTGAGTACTTATTCTGAGGTTTTTCTATGCTCTATTGACATTTGGTTCTTAACAGTTTCAGTCCTAGAGAGACCATATGAGGGCACGAGGCCCCTCTCCCAGCGCTATGTAGGTGGGTGGCATTGTTACCATGATAGGGGGGAGGGAGAAACATCAAGGCTTTTGACGACAAGTTTTTTGCCTGGTGGGCACGACAGATTTTGGCCATAGAGGACTACCTCTATGTCGAGATCAACTTTTCTAGAGATCCTGACATGCTTGTACCTCTCGGAGAGGAGTGAGGAGAGATTGGTAAGTTTTTTTTTTTTTTTCAAAGTTATTTAATTTTTATGTTTTTTCATATATATCATCACTTTTGTTTTGTATACCAGAGTATCTGACACGTATGTATCTGTTATGTGTAGATGTGGGGCCGGTGCGTCTAGCAGACTTCACGAGGACCAGACGACGACCTCAACCAGAGGTGGGACCATTTGCAACCGGTGGACCAGCAACAACAGGGGGACCTCCAGCTGGAGAGGCTGAGAGAGTTTTGAGGCGGGTGGAGCGGAACCTCACCGCTCTTACTCGTACAGTTCCTACGATGGAGATCGAGGATCTTCCATCATCTATGCAGACTCACGTTGTTGGGGTACCACGGACCTAGGTCCATCTCTTTCGGCATTTGGCCAATGTCATTGTTCACTACGGCAGGGCCAACAAGCCTCGCCCTTAGTTAGGCTAGACTTCTTACGTGCTTAGGGCACCTTTTGTATATTTTCTAGGGCATAAGCCCCGTGACTCTTAGTGGACCTATTTTTGAGGCGCTTGTGCCCACTCATGTACTCTGATATTTTTGAGATATATATATGGATATTTACATCTTTTTATCTTTTGTGGATTACATTTATTTACAAATGTATTTACATGTGCGTGTGTGTTCTTTTTCTTATATGTGTGCAATATGCCAGTCTGATATGTGATTAGCTAGAGTATCAGTGATTTGATTCAATATCCTAGGAACATGGATATACATAATGTAATCAAAGCTTCATTCTAAGAGATGCACCCTAAGGAATCGTCGGTGTAGAGTAGGATCATAAACGTGGTAAACTCCATTTAATTGAGACACAACCAGTTGAGCGTCTAAGTATATGCGAAGGAGAGAGATACCATGCAACAACGCGTCATGAAGCAACTCTAAGACTGCGTTGTATTCGACAACATTGTTTGTAGAGTCACCTAAACAGATAACTCATGGAGATATCAATTGGCCTTGAGGTGTGAAAATCACCCACGCTGCGGAAACGAGCCTCCGAGTGTGCTGGATAGCACCATCTGCAAACCCAACGAACACCTCTGATTCACTTGACATCTTCCACAGTGAAAAATATGACATAAAAATGACACGTCCATAAAACTAAAAAAGAAAATGTACAAAAACTATATATATGTACAAGAAGTCACCCAAGGCGACCTACCTACGATTAATACTTCTTGAGGTAGCGCCCATTTCTAGGCTCCGCCAAAGCATTTCCCTCAAATTCTACCAAATGATAAGCACCCTTCTTTAGAACCTCTTTCAAAATGAAGGGTCCAAACCACATGGGTTTGAACTTGCCTGCCCCCAGGGGGTCATTATCTTGGTCATAGACCAGGACAAGGTCACCTTCAGAGAAAATCCAAGGACAAACAGACCAATCATACTAACACTTGACTTTTTGCTTGTGAGCCTCGTTAGCCAAGGCTGCATCATGATGCTTCTCATTGAGTTGTTCGAGGTATAATAAACACTCAGCAAGTGGTGAAGTGTCTGACAATAACTATACTTCCAACTTTCGAGACAGGATTTGGCACTCTATGGGCAAGACTGCTTCCAGCCCGTAAACGAGTTGAAAAGGTGAGAAACCGGTTGCAGTCTTAACAGACGTTCGGTAGGCCTATAATGTCGAGTATAAAATCAAATGCCAATTTGACTTGGCCAAATTGATCATTCATTGTAGAATGGTCTTAAGAGATTTATTTACAGCTTCCACCTAACCATTTTCTTATGGGTAGTAGGGTGACGAATGTTCTTGCCTCAACCCAAGCTTTGATGTTAACTCAGACATCATTTTGTTCTGAAAGTGACTCCCATGGTCAGTGACAATCTCTCTCTGGACGTCGAACCTTGCTATGATCTGGTTAAACAAAAAGAGAGCTTCGATCTCTCCATCATCTTTGAATGTTGACATAGCTTCAACCCACTTGGTGAAGTAGTCTACTGCAAAGATGATATAACGGTGCCCCCTTGCTAAAGGGAGCTTGCATGTAGTGTAATCAATCCCCGACTCGGTGAAGTGACCAACGGTAATGACAGGAAACATGGGAGTGGGGTGTGCCCTCATCTTCCAAGAGAAGATATGACACTGGTGGCACTTCTTGACCGATTCAACACAATATTTGAATAATGTCGGCCAAAAGTAATCGGCTCGTAGAATCTTTTGGGTTGTTGCCAACCCAGAAAAATGACTGCCACATGCTCTGGTGTGGCAATCATTAAGCATGATTTCTGCTTCTTCATGAGTGAGACATTGGTGAAGGATACAATATACACCTTGATGATACAAAGTGTCCTCGAGTATGAGATATTTCTTAGCCTGATGGCGTATACGGCAACGCTCATCACGAGAAGCAGAGGCGGGGCACTTCAAAGTCTGGAGATAGACAAGTGCATCTCCATACCAGGGTTCCGAAGAAACGATCAAAAACATGTCTCCTTTAATAAGCGACTCTTCAGGCATAACATCACCTGACTCGACCAAAAGTTCCGAGATGAGTTCCGCAAAGACCAGCGACTTTTTGGATTTCATCAAAACAAAATCTAAGTCAAATTCCTAGAGGACAACTATCCATCTACTGATCTTTTCGCCAATTACTCGCCATGTCAACACATAATGAAATGGATTCACAACGGCAATGATGGTGGTCTTGCGAAATAAGATATAATGATGGAATCGTTGGACAGAATGAAATACTGCTAACACAAGTTTTTCAATGTGGGAATAATTGAGTTTCGACCCAACCAGGCCTTGGCTCAGGTAATAAATCACATATTCTGAGATCAAATGATCCTCCTGAACCAAGACCATACCGATGGTCGACTCTGTCACAGCCAAGTACAATAAGTAATCTTTATTATAATTGGGTGGCTGAGGTAGAGGGGTAGTCGTGAGGGCGTGTTTCAACGCTTCAAAATAGCGTTGAGCGGCTTCGTCCCAATGAAAAGGAACATCCTTCTTCAGTAAATGCATAAATCCCTTTGTGGTCTCGACATAGTTTGCGATGAAACGTCGTAAAAAGTTCACTTTTCCCTGTAAAATGTGAAGCTGAAGGATTGTGTGTGGTGGAGGCAACTGAAATATTGCCTCAACTTTGAGAGGATCGACCATGATCCCTGTTGTCAAAAATATGAAACCTAGTAGACGAAATAATGTCATGCAAAAACTGCATTTGTTTGGATTCAAGAGAATCCAGTAATAGCGACATCACTCAAAGATAAGTCGGAAATGCGTGGGATGATCAACTCTCTTATGAGATCATGATGATAAATCATCAAGGTAGGCCTCGACTACATGCTTGAGATCGTGGAAAGAAAAAGACATGGCCTACTAAAAGGTAGCTCCAACATTTTTCATACCAAAAGGCATCTTCTGATAAGAGAATGTACCCCAAAGACAAATGAAAGAGGTTTTGTGTTGGTCTTCAGGTTTGATCTGTATCTGATTGTATCCCGAAAAACCATCCATCAAAGAAAAGGCTTCACAACCTATGCATTCATCGACTATCTGGTCAATAAATGGTGTGGGGAAATTATCCTTTGGATAGGCCTTGTTCAAATCACAGAAGTCCGTACATACGCGAATCATACCCTGTTTTTTGTCGACCGGAACAGGATTTGACACCCATTGAGTCAAATGGACAGGGTAGATAAAACCTGCTTTGAGCAGTTTCTCTACTTCAACCTTAATAGTTGTTGCTTTCTTAGGATTGACTGGACAAATCTTCTATCAGACTGGCTTATTGTCAGGATAAGTCATGATTTTGTGTTCGACGATTCTTGGATCAATGCCTGGCATTTTCTCATAAGACCAAGCAAAAACATCGTAGAATTATTTAAATAAATCTGTGTATATTCAAATCTCCTCGGGGGAACAATCAGCTCTGATGAGAATATTCTCTACGATGACAGGGGTTCCAGAGATATCAATAGATATCATTTCAGCGATGGTTTCCATATTACCCTCGACGTAAACAGCGTGTGTATCCAAGGGATTGATAGGACAAGACCTATCTCCAGTCATAGTCAAAGTGAATTCTCCTACTTCAATTCTTCTTAACTCTGGGAGGAAATAACATATGTGATGGAGATCATCCCAGGGTCTATCCAGACTAGTCATTGCTTCAAAAATCGCTTCGTCTGAAGGCAAGACTAAGTCTAAAGAATCAGTATCGATGAGGGAATCTTGAGCCCAAGAAGGCTCTAGAATTGGATCTAGCTCCTGTGCAGGAGTCGGATCGGGGTCGACAGAATCTTGTTGGACTACTGAGTACGCAACTTCTGTCGCAGACAAGGGAATGGCCATACCATGGTGCCCTATCCCTTCCATCGTGGCTGATGGGGAAGGAAGAGTCCACGGATCGTTGAAGTAGGTCATACGAAACGATGAGACTTGAAAAATCTCAACCTTAGGCTGGTCTGAAACGAACTTAACATCGCCGGAAGGAGGCGGGTAATCGAAAGTACCCATCAAAGGTGGGCACAAACCAACCCCTATGTTGATGATGCTGGTTTGAGGGTTATCAATCATCGAGACCGTGGATGCTCCCGATGAAGGGTCAATATGGGAGAAAGACAATTGATCAGTGATCATTACCCAACCCTCGTGTGGAAACAACAAGACCGAGAAAACTATAGCAACCATTGCTTGCATAACATAGGTCCAACTCCTTCCTAACAAGAGATTATAGTCGAGAGATGCATCGACCACTTCAACCTCGATGCACATGGTCTTCCCCCCTAACTGCACGAGAAAAGAGGGGATGATGCCATGTGGTTGGAACAAATGACCATCGAAAGCAGTAAGAAGAGTCGGTGACAGAGACAAAACGGGTTGGCCAATGGCCTTCCAACATGCCAATGACATCACGCATGTCGAGGCACCCTCATCAACCACCGTGCGAAAAATGTTCCGGGTAAAATTTTTCTTAGTGTAAGCCACTACTATTTGAAACGCCACGTGGTAAGGGAGATGAGGTTTTAAGTTGGTCGTATCAAGCATGATCATACCTAGATTACAAGTCTCAGCAGATCCTAAGGCGGCTAATAGAGCCTTTCTTTGGGAAGGGAAGCTCTGGAGGACCTCCAAAGTAGACATCACACAAGGGGTTTGAGACAAATCCTCCACCACAGAGTAGTTTTGGGTGGCCCTTGCATTTGGATTGTGAGAAGCTTTCTTGAACGCACCTTTTGGGATGCGTGTCATTGTTTCACCCAATGTCTTCTCGATCTGGAGAGGAAGAGGTGGGTTTTCGGCTTCTTTACTCTTCTCAGAGGTGTTTGGCATTCCGTAATCATGTGCTCTAGTCGATATATAGGCATCACCTTTCATCATATACACATTCATGGATGAAGAATTACTTGAAGACGGAGGGGGTCCTTGAATGCCCTCATCCGTGCTCGAAGAGGCTTGAGTTAAATTTTGCCCATGTTGAAATGGGTTCATTAACAMAACAATCTGTTGTTGCGCCAATAAATTTTGGGCCTCTACGAACCGAGGGCACTGGTGAGTCGGGTGGTATTCCRTGCACAGGTTACACAGATACTTTGACTTCTTCTTTTCAGTGTTGCCCCTGCCAWCATTATCGGTAGGTTTCTTATCCCCCTTACCCTTCTTTGGTTGTTTCTTCTTTCCTTCAGGTTGTTGGGTGGCCTTTGGGTTGGTCGATTGCAAACTATGTACATCCGACGTTTGGGTAGGGGGAGTAGTCGGAYCAGTGGTCTGGCTGGCTACTTTTTGTTGTATCGACAATTGTTGCAATTGTTTTGACAGCTGATCAGCGGGCTTCATTTGTGTTGAACCAACAATACCATCAGCATGTGGCCCATCTCTTTGTCTGGTCTTGTCAAGTATTGACCATGGTGCATCTGGAAAAATTTCATAAAGTAAACCAGACTGAGAGTAAATTAGCTCTATCTATTGAGATCTCATTATTGTATCTTCTTCGGAAAACACTCCCGATGTTGCGACATCTTTGGATAACTAAGGTACCAAAGACTTAAGGAACCACTCAAGCAGGAATGTTGGTGGGACTAGCACTTTTATCAAACTCTTCCGGCGTATCCATTCTCGAATGTGATCAAAGATATGGTCCACCTTTGTTTGCTCAAAGTTGGCCAACAACTCAGTGTGGGCATCGTATCTCATAGGTAATTGGAAATGGCTTAAGAAATCCATTGTCAATTCATCGAAGGAAGAGTATCTCGAGTGGTCGAGCTCAATGTACAATTTCATGACACTCCCTATGAGAGTGCGTTGAAACAAACGCAACTGGGTGGAGTCATCTTTCAACGAATTGGACGAGCACCAAAGATGGAAAGTAGTCACATGATCGCTTCAATCTTCATTAGGCTTGGCCTCAAACTTTGGGATGTCCGAAGGAAACTTGGTCGACATAAGAGACCAACGCGGATCATGACAGATGGGGTCATTCAATAACCTTGTCAAGTTTGGCAAATGCAAAGTTGCCAGAAACGATAGTTTGGGTTGTTGATTATAACCATGGAAAAAGGGGCTTGGAGTTTTACTGGCACCAGGTTGCCAGGAAAAGTTAGGTTGCTGGCTAGGGTTCTGGTAAAATCCATGGCCATGACCAGTGTATGGATTCTATGCTTGTTGTGACATCATCGGCTGACTCCTGTAATAGGACGAAAAGGGTTGGGCTTGTGTCGCATTCCAAGGATTTTGGGAAGGGTTTCCCCTTACCGATCCAACAGGCATAGGTGCTAAGCCTTGCCTGAGATTCCATTGGCTATGGAAAGGGTTGCCCCCAGTCGGCATCCCTGACAAGGGAAGTGATCCCTACCATGGATTTCAAGGTCCTTGTGAGGAAGGAATTCTTAAGTTTCCCCCCTGTGTAGGAATAGTACCTTGCATAGGATTTTTTTGTCCATAATCGGGGTTTCCCCTGGACGAGATGGTAGCTGATGAGAAATAATTGTTACCAAATGCGTCGAACAAAGAGAACAGTGTCAAACCAACCAGCATGTTGTAAGAAGGAAGTCCTTGACTACCTGCTCCAAATGAACTATGGTTTATTTTTAGCCCAGCGAAGTGCTGGTGAGCAGCGCCGAGTGAAGGGGATGAAGGAGGTATATGACCCCCTCTGTAAGGGAAAGTGTTATAGGGAGCTAAAGTTCCCCCCATGGATCCTTGCAGAGGAGCGTTTGGGCTTCCTACCCTAAGACCTAAAGTCTGTAGAGTGGAGTAGGAAAGGAGGGCTTCTACCGAAGCTAGGCATCTCGTATGAGAACGGAGGGCCTATCACACTCTAAGTAAATGGAGCAGTGATCACTGCCATAGACAGAATCAGACCATTGTCCGAGGTAGAGGCAGTCGATACCATAGTGGCCCGGACCAGTGATGGTTGGTTAGGAGGTGGAACACCCCCTGCAATGAAAGTCGTAGAGGGAATATGAGTATTCCCTTAAGAAGTCGCATCATTTTCTTCCATCGCTGCTTGTGACATTGCTAGGCGCTTGTAAGGATAAACCTGTATGACGATTGGTGATGATAGATCAGTGATCGGAGGTTCGTACGGACCAAGAGCTTCCACTCCAAGGTCTGATATGGTTGGTTCCTCTGGAATCGAATGTTCTTCTCTTAGAGACGGGTCAGGAACAATTTCTTGTAACCCGACTGCCTCAAAAGACCCTTGTTGGTCTAGTTTTTGCCTTAGCGGTGCCAAGGGGGTGGGTTCGAGATCAACCTGTGGCAGGCCCAAAATCCTTCATGATCGGAAGAGCTCCTGATCCTCCACTGTGTGAGAATATCAAAGACACACAAGGTCTTTCTATAATCGTTTAAAAACCATCACACACTAGAAAAAGTTCCTATGAGATAAGACAAGCGGTCACTAGTTAGTTGGAAGAATAGTTACAACAACCAACACTAGAGAAACTTACCGATGCAAGTGAAACTCGAATACAGAAGCACCCTCTAGGTATACTCTGCATAGCTTGGCTCGATGTCTATTCTAGGTACTATGGTATACCCTCGCAGTCACCTGTGTAAGTCCCTAAAATAAAGGCAACTAGGTTGCCAGCACGCGAACAGTCACCAAGCGGGTACAGTTGACAGTCGGGTGGACCGCAATGAGCAGGGTATCAAGCCTGAAACCTATCAAGGGTATCAAAAGCAAGTGTACTAGAAGACAACTGAGTACCTCGAACGGATTCGAGACCCACGAAGCTCCTTAGCAAATGTGATCAACAGAATCCCAAGACAAGCCCTCTATATGCATTCCCCACTACGTTAGTTCCGGCTTTGGAGGGGTTATCTCCGCTACCTTTCCGCATGCGACCTTGTGTTTAGACCCTGTATTAGAGGGGTGTCCCGGATAACTTTCACGATACTGGACTTTTTAACACTCCCTAGCACAGAATCTTATGTTTATTTTTGTAGCCTTGAAGAGTTTCCTCTCCAATCCTAAATCAAGGCTCTAGCCTAGACTATTTGATGGACCCTACAAACATAAAGTCTAGTTGATTTTAATTAATCGTTAATTTTTGTAGCTGTCTTAAGTAAAAGGAAGCAGAAATGAAACCAATGATGTGTTTCAGAGACAAATAAGAAAACAAACAGAAAGGTGGAAACAAAATTACTTCTTGTTGACAAATTCAGATTTGCACATTTAAACTCTTTAACCAACTTTTCAAACTACTTTTTTTTTCTAAGATCTTTTAACATAAAACTCAAAACAAGCTTTTGCTCAACTATGAGCTACTTATTGTCCTAAGTCAACAGCCAAGAACTTACAAAAGAATTATTTTTCCTAATTATTAATGCAAACAACCAACTACTTAACGAAACAAAGAAAGTGAATTTTTTTTTTTTTATTATCCTTTCAAAACAAGAAAATTTGAAACTGTATTTTTTTCTTCTTTTCTGAAGCAAAAAGGGAAAAAAAATAAAGGTAAGACAAGGCCAAGAAATGACTTATGGCCCACTGCAGACCGTAGGGAGTTACTGACAATACCAAATAGGTAGATTAGATAGACTCACTATCTCATCCCAAAACCAAATAAAGAAAAAGAAAGCTACGTTGAAGTCAAACCTAGGCTACAGACTGCTATGACAGAGACCAGGACTAGATCAAGAAAATCCCTGAGAAGAGTGAATCCTGACAGGGAAGAGGATGACTGCCTCTTCTTTAAAAAAAAAAAATCCTCAACAGGCATGTTACTGACACTTAAACAACAAGCATATGTACGCAGGTTGTCCAAGGGAAGGGCACGTATGCACATGTGCAGGTCCACTACAGGACGTGTGCACCTTTGCAACTCCTAAAAAAAAAATGAAAAACAAGCAGTCAAGCATAGGCAGGGAGTACTGGTATTGAAAACCAGAATCCCTTAAAGACAAGGGAACTTACTATTATAAAGAAAATGCAAGGAAACTTTGATAAAGAAAAGATAATTTGAGGCTATACCTAGGTTATTGACTGCAACAACAGAGACCAAGACTTGATCTAGAAAACCCCTAAGAAGGATCACTTCTGACAGAGAAGAGGATGACTGCCTCTCCTAACAAAAAGATTTTTTGAACACAGGCGCGTTATTGACACTTCAGCAACTAGCATATGTATGTGGGTTGTCTAAAGGTAGGGTGCGTATATACGCGTGCAGGCCTTCTACAGGCCACGTATAACTCTATGGGTTCCCGAAAAGAAAAAAACAGTCCAGCAATCAAAGCAGGGAGTACTAGTATGGAAGACCAAAATCCCTACAAAATCAGACTCTTGCAGAAACTCAGAAAAAAGGTAATAAAGCCAATTTAAAATTCCCAAAAAGTATCCCCAAAAACCCTAGAGATATTCCCCAGTATGGTCGCCAATTCTGTTGTGGGTGGAAATCCCCCTACGGACTAGCACTATGGGTTCTATGATGCATGCATAACCCTTTAAAGTCTCCTACTTTTTACCATCATCCCGACATAGACCCCACATCCATGCATAAAACACAACGATAAAAGAATATGATAACTCTACCTTGAACTCTGTGTTTGGTGTCAATCCTTTTGCGTTCGATTGCTCCTCGACTGCAAGTCTCATCCAAAAGCCAACCTGCATTCACAAATAGACAAAAAAATAACTACAAACATGCATCTTATATATGAATTAGTGGGTTAGAGGTTCTAATAAAATATAATCAAAACTGAATATTGAACACCTCATATGGTGGGACGGGAAAAATAATTCTTTTTATTAATCTCACAAAAGTAACTTACAATGGTGATATCGACCACTGCTCCTTGAATCTATTCCTGGGCTCTTCTTCAACTGTGCACCAACTGCTTCCACATATGCTTCTCCTCACAAAATGGTTGTAAAAGATTGGGGCAAGGGGAATACAAAAAAGGGAAGAGTTTCTTTGCTATTATTCTCCTCTCTTTAAATGGGACCCCTACCTCTTCTTTTATAGGCTAGAAGAGGGTAGTTATCCGGTTGAGTGACTGGCTATGGGTGGTCAAACGGTTTAGGCAATTACCCAAAAATCAGTATTTCATCTGCAACTTTCTATTTTTTGTGCTTTTGTCAGTATACGCGGGTTGTAATGTGTTATCTAGCGTATATACGCAGGCAATAGTGGTGCAGGGCGCGTATGCCTTCAAAAGGATGTCTTTTTAGAAGAGTTTTTCAATGGTGGCTAGGCAAAAATGGCAAGTGAGATGGCCTGATGCCAGGTATGCATGTCTGGTGCAAATTAGGGTTATAACAGTCTCCTACTTCAAAACTCTTCTCTTTAGACTTATGTTTATCAAACCATCTTTTCATTATCTGTTGGTGAGCTAGGAATTTTGACTTAGCCTTTTCTCTCTCTTATTCTTGCATGAGGAGAGTGTCAATCCTTTATTGTATGACTGATGAAGGTTGTCCTCCGGAAACTTGGGATAGTTGAAGAGATGGGAGATAAATCCCATTTGGGAGAATGGATTCCTAACCGTAAACCAGAAAGTATGGGGAATTTTCTATAGCTTCTTTGGGTGTTACCCTATCAGCCCATAGAGCGTTATGGAGTAGATTATGCCAATTTCTTTGGTTATCTGCAACCATCCTCTTTAATATTCTCTCTAGGTTCTTATTAGTGGATTCTTCCACCCCGTTTCCCTGTGGATAATAATTTGCAGAGTACATGATTATGATTCCTTTGTCCAGAGAAAACTCTGTCAATAGGGTGGAATAAAAATAGGCTACATTATCAAAAAATAGGACAGAAGGGACACCAAACCTTGTGATCAGTTGTTGTTCTATGAATTGGATCACTACTTTTTCATTTACATGAGTCAAAGGGATAGCCTCTGCCCATTTTGTGAAGTAATCAGTGGCGGTCATAATGTACTTGTGTTGTTTCGAAGAGATTGGTGTGATTTCTCCTATGATATCTAACCCCCATTGCTCAAAAGGCCTAGAGACAATCATGGGCTGAAGTGGAAATGCTGCTCTCTTTTCTCTCCCAGCACTTACTTGACAAGTTTTGTAGTTTCTAGCATAAGTGTGAGCATCTTTGAACAAGGTGGGCCAGTAATAACCAACCCTTAGTATATTATGAGAGGTGGTGTTTCCTACGAAATTTCCACCAGCAAGGCCATCATGGAGTTCCTTTAGTACTTTGTCTGCATATTCACGTTCGAGACATATTAAGAGTACTCCATCATAATTAATTCGGAAGAGTACCAAATTTATGAGGTGGTATTGTGCAGATTTTAACATGAGAGCTCTCCTTTCCCTGGGGTTGAGATTTTCTGGGCAGGCCCCATGGTGTAGGAGGTAGGTCAGATTATTATACCAAGACTTGGGCCCTCAGGAAATGTATGAAGCTTCTCCACACCATAGTGTCATTTCATTCTCCCATCTAGAATCTTCATTTGCTTGGTCCTGGGATTCAGCTACTAGTTTGCATAACCCTTGCCCTTTAATTAGCTTGGCGAGTTTTATATCTAGGTCAAATTCATGAACTACTATCATCCAATTCCCTCTTCTTTCCCCCATCTCTTGTTGAGTAAACAAGGATCAGACTGCAGGGTGAGGAACAATCACTTTGGTGTGGTTCTTGAGGATGTAAGACTTGAAGTGTTTTATTGCCTTGTAAACCACATAGGCCTGTTTGTCAACAGCGGGATAGTTAGGCTCAGATCCTTGGAGATTAGTGCTCATCAACGACACCAAAAATTCATTGTTGTCATCATCCTTCTGAGTCAATACTGTGGCTAACGACTGGTTGGAGGCGAAAGTGTATAGGAAGAAGTCCCTATTGAAATTGGGACTTCGTGGCACAGGGGCCCGGGATATGACAGTTTTAATATTGTGGAAAGAATCCTTTCTTTCATCATCCCACTTAAATTCAACATCTTTGTGAATCATATTTTGTAAGGGTTTGATGATTTCCGCGAAATTGGGAGTGAATTTCCTCAAAAAATTTATTTTCCCGAAAAAAGATTGCATAGCTTTCTTGTTATGGGGTAACAGGAGTTGAGCTATGGATCTAATCCTTTCTAGGTCTAGAGAATACCTTCTTGGGATATAATATAACCTAACAACTTACCTTCCTCGACGTCGAAAATGGTTTTCTTTGGATTTAAGGATATACCGTATCTCCTACACCTTTCAAAAATTTGAGTTAAGTGTTGGATGTGTTCTTATCTGTTCTTTGAATACATGGTTACGTCGTCTAGATACACTACCACACACTTGTTGATTAGTCCCTGAAATGCTACGTTCATGGCCCTTTGGAAGGTTGATTAACCCAAAAGGCGTGCGTTTATAAGTGAAGCTTCCCCACTTGGTTCGGAAGGTATTTTTTAAACTATCTTCCTCCAAAACCAGGACTTGGTTGTAACCTGAGAAACCGTCTAGTAGGGAGAAAATCTCGGATCCAGACACGATCTGCAGGAGTTGTTCCATTGGCAGGAATGGGTAATTGTCCTTTTCTGAAGCTCTGTTGAGATTTCTAAAACTACACATAAGCGAATTTCTCCAGACTTTTTCCTCACAGGAACCAGATTCGCTACCCATGAGAAATGTCTGACCTGGAAAATGATCTTAGCATATAAAAGTTTCTTTAATTCCTGATACATGAGAGGTTTCAGGGATGGGTGATACTTTCAGAGCTTTTGTTGAAAAGGTTTCACCTCAGGTTTTAACAGTATAGTGTGTTGAATGATCCGGGTGTCGTAGGTTTTTAGATCTCTGTAGGACCATGCAAAGACATATTGATATTGTCTGAACAGTCTAAGATAAGCCTTTCTTTCCTCTTTAGATATGGTTTTTCTAAGATTCACATTCTTTGGATTCTTCGGGGTCACGAGATTTATAGTTTCATGCAAGGGACAAGAGTTGTTGGTCTTTGCATTCTTAGGCCCCCTAACGTGTTCTTTCAGGTCAAACATATTTTATAGATTAGCTATCCCTTTCGGGATGGTGTGAGATTTTGATCTGTCAATAGGTTGGCCTATTCGAGGGTCAATTTCTATCACTTGTTCCTAGAATACCTCATCATTGATGGCTAAATCTTTGAAATTGTCTTGGTTATTCAGGAAGTTTATGATCTGCTCATGTCCTTCAAAGACCTTCCAATTAGAGATATTGTTAGGCACCGATGGTTTGTAGAGTAGTTCCACAGTGAACTGGGAGGCTTCATAGTCTTCCAAAGGTGACAGCCTTGAAGCAGCTGTGGCCAGGAAATCAACAAGGTTGTTCTTTGCTCTGGGGATCGCGGTGATATTGAAAGCTTCAAAATGCTCCATTAACCTATGCACTTCTTGTTGATAGTTCTTCAGGTGTGGGGAATTGTAGTGTATAGTATTCCTTACTTGTCTAACGATAATCTCAAAGTCCCCAAAAACTTTCAATTATTTGACATTCAATTCTATGGCTTTCTTTAACCCTTGTTCTAGAGATTCATACTCGGCGATGTTATTGGTGCATTCGAAGTCTAGTCTACAAGACAGGAAATGGCGTTTACCTTTTGGATCAATGAGGATGCACCTTGCCGCTGATACTTCCTGCGATTTAGATCCATCAAAGTATATGGTCCAAATTTGTGAAAGACAATATCCCTTTTCTCCTTCCTTATTTCTTTCTAGCTCTCCTATCTCTTGTTCTGTAGTTTGTAACACAGGATCTTGGCAGAAGCAGGTGTCTTCTATCGGTATCGACGATTCCTCTTGAAAGACTACTTCCTAGTTTTGAGAGAGGGGGACATCGGATAAGAGAGGAGAAAATTTTCCAAAGTGGGAATCGCATGAATAATTGCCCAGCACAGGGAAATATGTAGATGAGGGTTCATTCAGGGTTTCTAGATCAGTGACCGTATGTTTCAGATATCTCTCCCTATCGATTCTGATCATATTCTTGTATCCCTTCAGTGGTAGCCAAAGGTGTGACCAGTCTGTACTAAAGTACCCATTTAACTTCTCAGACCAATCTCAACTTAATAATAACCCATAGGCCTCTGGGATGTCTACCACGATGATGTCAATCACTTGCACAAATTTAGGATGTGTCACTATTCTGATCATTACATCCCTGAGTTCCCCCATGACTTTGACCTGGGTCCTGTCTAGCTGTATTATGTGTTTATCGCTCTATAGAGGAATGTCATTTAATTTTCTGGAGACAGACATAGGCATAACGTTAGAATATGCTCCTGAATATACCAAACGATTATGGAGATTCCTATTGAAAACTTTGAACGTTAAGAGGAAAGATGGGACAAAAGGCTTCCCTTTATTATCTTTCGAACAAGTATTTACGATTGGTTTATTTACTAGGTCTATGGGAGCTAGATTCCTTTCCTGACCATTGACATTCGTAGGGTTTTCTACTGAGTTCAAATCTTGTAGCAGGAAGTCCTTCTGTTGAGGGATCCTGCACATGTCCATGACTGATATGTTTGCCCTTAACTTCTTCAAATATTCAACTATGTTGTAATCGAGTTTGGGTGATTCTCGGGTATGGATGCTTATAGGTTTCCTACTGGGAGAAAACAGTGTTTTTGGGGGATCGGGGAATGTCTTATCTCTCGAAGTTTGGGTAGAAGAAATGTCTTTTGGGATAGGTGGACCTTTACTGTGTGTCTGCACCACTGATACCTCGACGGGTGGTTCTTGAGACTCGAACAGGTCGTCGGAAGGCATGATCAGGTTGGGATCCCATATCATCATGGTTGTATCTTGTGGTGGATCAACCTCTTCCCGATCAACAATATTTATAACTAAACCGCTCGACCGTTCGGTTAGGGAGACTTCGTCTAGAAACCGATTGGCCATCAAATTCATGGTGTTCACCCATTGAGGGTAGTCTCTTTCAAAGTGGTTTTCCTGATGGTACGTATAGAAAGAATTAGATGGAACATTCCCTAGATCGATATTTAAGTTGGTTGGGGGAGGTTCAATCACCTTGAACGATAAGCTCCTTTTAAATAAAGGCTTGTAGGGCATCTGGCCTTAGTTCCCTTCCCCTGCATTTCTCTTCATGTCCATGATCTCGTTTGATAGTTTCTTAACCATGCGTTGTAGATCTTCTATGTCTCCATTACCTTTTTCGGGAGTCTATTCTGGCTATTTCCCCGACGGTCTAGTCAAAAGGAGTCATATTTTGGGGGGAGGTTGAGATTCTTTCTTAACTAATGAAACATGGCCTTCTTTACACCCTTTAATCTGGAATTCTATTATTTTGGCTTCTTCAAAATTCTCAGCTAGGGTTCGTTTAGCAACCCTTTTTACGAACATGGAAATGGAGACTGGGAGAGCATTAACGTAAACTTCAATTTGAAATTCCTAAGTTGGCTTAGCTTTGGGCTGGAACTTGTTCAATATAGTCGTGAATCTTTGGTTGAATTATTTGAAACTTTATTTCTAACTCGTGGTGGCAGCGAACAACTTGGCCATTAGGGCTCTTGTAGTAGTTTCTTCGGAAAATTTGTCTAGAAAATCTTTCTGGAACTTCGTCCAGCTAGTTAGAGATCCTCTTGGCAGGTTGAAATATCACGTGGAAGCCGAATTTTCAAACGTATAGGGGAAAATTCTACATACTACGTCTTAATGTTGGACGTTCATAATCTTGATCGCTAGTATAAATTTCTTGATATGATCTTCAAGCAATCCAAAGTTTTTGGGATCGAACTTTGGTATAAACTTCTCTGGATAATGGGGAAGGTTATGGACTGGTCCCGAGAGGGCCAAAGAATCTCTGGCCAACCAAGGTTTATTTTTTAGAGGTGGGTTTCCCCCTTCATCATTATGGGAGTTGTTTCCTTCCATGTCTTCAGACGCTGAGTTAAACTCCTCCTCTTCCGAAAAATTGTTTGGTTCAGAGATGTCGTCGACTGGCATTTCAGGTATCAAATAGAGGGGATCTTGGATTTAGATGATCGTGAAATCTATCAATTCTTCTACCAAGTGCATGAACACCTCGTCGCGAGTCCTAACCACTGGTATGCTTTGTTGTTTTCTTCGAGGAAGTATGTGAGCTAAGGACAATGCACCGATCTGTGGGGTGTAGGCTCTTATGATTCTTCTGAATTTATTTACCTCCTCGTGAGGAAGAGCGTAAGGTATTTAGGGTAAAAATTTTCTTCCTCAGACTGGGGTGAGTTACTCATTTCAGGAGTACTCAGCGTGTGTGGGTTGTCTTAGGAATGACTAGCCATGCATGTGGGCTGTTACGAATCTGTAGGTTGTTTGAAATGCTATATAAAATATATATTCAACCATTCATTCTTCAAGCCCTCCTTCTAGTGCCAATTCTTTTGATGGGTCTTAAATCCCTAGTTCAACAGTAGGAGCCAAACCAGCCATTGAGGCTCAATTAGACTCTACAGTGTTTGGAATGGAATGGTTCTCCAGATCTTGCGATCCGTCCAATTAATCGATGGGCTTTAACGTTTTCTTGTGAAGGCTCTTCCTTCATTTTGAACTATCTATTTTTTGTATTTTCTCTTGGGTGGGACTGATGTGAGGTGTAAGTCGGTATAAACCAACTTGGAAACAAAAACAGAATTAAGTTCTAACTACTGGGGAAGAGGCTGAGCTTGGGATAACCCGCTACTCAAACATGCAGACGACAATTCGATACCACAAGTCTAGTACTAATACGTTAACCATGTGAGCATACAATTACTGCCTGAGATTACTAATTATCAGAAATAAAACACATATGCAATAATATAACGACAAGAAAAATAATTTATCTACCATGATCATTCATCACATAATCACACAATGATTCATCATCTTCATCATTAAAGAAAATAACAACAAAGCATTGCACCAGATAACTTGACAATAAATTGGACAGCTCTTACTTGTTACATCTATTCATGAAACGAGATAGGAAATATTTCTTCTCTGCGTCCACTCAGTCATGCATTTGATGAAAATAATTTTTTCTTTGGTCTAGAAGGACTTCTCAATTCATAGCAGCTTCAAAATAATTCTTAACAACCAGAAAGAAAGAGTTATTGCCACAACCATCGACCCCTAACTAATTGGTCGATGTCTTTATTTATAATCTAAAGTTCAACTGAAAACAATGGCTAAGTGTAGTTTAAGAAAAGAAAAATACACCACGTGGCGTCATCTTCTAACAGTTTCTTTAACAGTCAACTCAAGATAGTTCTCTGAAAGGATGACTTTTCTCATAATCAGACCAACTGATAAACAAATCATCGCAGGTTTGAGCCCATGGGAACCTGTGTTGCTCCATCAGAGCCGCATGTATGCCTCTAATGTCCATCGCATGCATCCAGTATTTTGCCAGACTGGAGTTTAACTGATGTAGCACAGTTCGATCTCTAATCGGATGGTCCATAAATTGTTGCACTTGCCTTGGTACCACGTCGGTCATCTTCACGAGCTCTTCGGCCCACCATGAATCTTGTTTGGCATGCGACTCGACTATGTCACACACGTCAACAAAGTTGTTCGGGGTGCCAAAATTGGGGAGTCTGATATCCTTCATTTCTTTGTTGATTTTTCCCCCGTGTTTCTCGCATTTGACCCATTGCTTTTGAATTTCTCAGCGTGGGTCCTAAGACATCTTAGCCCAATAATCAACTGATATTTTCATGTGATTAAGACTGCTTTTTCCTAACATCTGGATGCCATGTTCTTCTTTGTCTTGGCCCTACTAGAATGCATCAATGTACTCAAGTCTTTCTACTGATTGTTGCGCCCTTGGGGATTTCTTGGTGGTGGGTTTCTTCGGAGGCATTGTTCCTGCAACTGAAAACGATGCTTTAGACATGTGTAAAGCAAGGATGATTTTAAGGATGGAAATTTATTTTAAAATGTAGAAACCTTAGCGAATATTACTAATCCTTCATATGTCAACTATAAATGTTTGGCGATATTTTTTTAAAAGTATTCAAATTTATAAGTATTTTATATATTTTTTATAAAATTTTGGCGATTTTTAAGGTAAAATAATTTTATCCTATAGAATTTCGGCGAATCATTTTTAAAATAATGAATCTCGTTTTTGGAAAAACCATGGAAAATTAGCCCATGACCGAAATTTAGCCCCTAAAATCATCCATGGTGTAAAGAATAATGTTGGACGAAAACATATGAATTGAAGTGTAAAACACCCATAAGCCGGTATTGTTGGCCCTTGACCAAGTTTTGAAGTTACTTGGTCATATTTGACCATTTTTGGGACTTCGACAGCCTGTCGAAGATGGAGCGCCAGACCAAGCAAAGATCAAGGGATCTTGGCCCACTTTCGGGTCCCTTTTGGGTTTTGGGACAATGTAATGTGAAAGGGATGTCGGCCCGTGGGTTTACCCACATTTAGGCCCACTTTTGTAATGTATAAATAAACATATAGGCATCTAGTAGAGGAGGATTGTATCTATGTGATGTAAGCTAAGTGCTAATAGTCTATGTAAGTGCTCTGTGCATGACTGTAGAAGGTTTACAAAGCTAAGTGCAAGTTGTTGTAGAAGTTATAGAAAGATTTGTGTTGTAAGTGCAAGGAAGAAGGATCTAGCGAGCTGCGCATATCTTCTGTCCTATGTGAGGAAGGTGTTTTTATGGCTTTGTGCCTGTAACTGATTGGAGATGCTAATAAAGAAGAAGATTTGGTGGATGTATCCCCAGGGTGGGGGTGAACCACGTAAATCTATGTGTTATGTTATGTGCTTTGACTTGATTTGTTTATCTCTTCTTTGGCTAAGTGCTTTGATATATTTAGATAGGTCTATTTATGCATTGTGCATCATTAGATGTATATGAATAGTAGATCTGATATGTTTGAAGATGCTTAGTGTTGATCTACTGTATCTGACTTGTTTTACTGTTGCTAAGTGCTAAATTACCTTAGATCTAAGTGAATACTGCGATGCTCTATGCTATCTGTGAAGTATAATAAGGGTTGAATATTGATGAATAATTGATGCTAAGTGTTATGTAACAATATAATCACAGATATGTGTCCCAGATAAGGTTGCAAACACCTAAGTCTTGCAACCACCCCTGCCTCTACCTTGGGTGAGACTTCATCTGCTTCGCAGGTGTTGCCAAAAGGGTCGATAGTTAGGGTTTTGTTGGTGCGTTGTTGTAGCGTTGAACCCTGGGTCTGCCCCTGTGCCAACAAATGGTTCTGTTGCCAGGACCTGAAATTGTGATTGCTGGGACCTGGGGAAGAGGAAGCTTTGTGCAAAGATTCGTCCTGAAATTGTGGAATCTCTGTGCATGGATATGTGTCCTAGTGCGCAGTATTCCACTTGATCTGAAAATATTTGTGCTAAAGAAAGAAGGCCAGATCTGAAGAAAATAAGCAAGATTTGAACGCTTTGTGCTCTAAGAAAGGTAAAAGTGGAAGTTTCTGAAGAAAAGAGGTCAGATATGCAGAAAAGAGGTAAGATCTGTAAGCTCTGTGATCCGATAAAGGTAAGAATAGTCGAAAGTTTTTAGATCTGGAGGCTTTGTGCTCTGCAAAAGTAAAATAAGTGAAAATTTTTATTTCTAGAGTATGGATCTAGGTATGTTTGATAGATTCTGTCCTAGCTTGAAAACTAGGGCATTAATAGTTGAAATAAAGTTTGATATGAATAGATCTGATAAGAATAATGATAGATATGTTATACCTATGCATAGAAAAAATGTTTGGACTAACAAATAGATGCAAGATCCTAGAAATATTTTTTAACAGGCTAGCTACCATGATCCTAGTGCGTAGCACAGAAAAGGATGGGGATCATTTAAAATAAAGAGAGGATTAACCCTATGTTACAGTTGCAGAAAACCAGGCCATCTAGCTAAGGAATACCCTGGTGGAAGACCTAGTTGTCTCTGTTGCAAATCTTTGGACCATGAAGTATTGGATTTCCCTAGAATGATTGCTAAGCTTGAAAGAATGAATCTGAGTGAAAAAAATCCTAAGGAATCTCTAGAAATAAATGAACCCCAGAAAGAATCCGAGAAGGTATTACTACAGATGAAAGACACCTTGAAGGACCACCGATATTTTAGGTTATCAGAGATCTTTAATGAAAAAGAATGTTGATAATTTAGGTTTCTGTCGTGAGAGATTTTTTTAGAAATTGTCGGAAGAACCACAGTGCTTTTGATAGCTTGTCGACGTTTCAGATCCACAACAGGATCCATCTTCAGGACAAAAAATCCTGAGGAAAATAAGAGAGGAACCCTTAATAAATAATGCTGAGGAGGGTGGAAAACTAAGGTCGGCTAAGTGAAACCCTAGGTTCCCTCCTCAGCATTATTTATTAAGGGTTCCTCTCTTATTTTCCTCAGGCTTTTTTGTCCTAAAGATGGATCCTGTTGTGGATCCGAAACGTCGACAAGGTATCAAAAGCACTGTGGTTCTTCCGACAACTTCTAAAGAAAAAGAATGCATCAAAGTAAGAATAGGGGACTTCGACATTGACTGTGTTCTTGATGAAGAAACACCAGTGAACATTATGCCAGAGAGAACTTGGGAAGCTATAGGAAGGCCTGATGTGATCCCTTCATTAAGAGGAATAGGGCTATTCAGAGGAAAACTGGTGAACCTATGTGGAAGGCTCACTTGGATATCTATGAATGCTAATGGAACTTCGACAGAGGAAGATTTTGAGATTATCAAGTTTTTTGAGGATAGCTCTTTGTTTACTATGTTACTTGGAAGACCTTGGATTGAGAGAGATCAAGCCAGAAAGAAGGAAGAAGAAAAAGTTTTACAATAGCAGAGACAAGAGTTAAAAGATTTCATGACCAGAAGGATCGCGTAGTTGATTGAAGAACAGAAGAACAAATCGAAGCTATTTGATACCCGGAGCCCAGATGTCAAAGTTGCAAGAGCACTAGAGGACTCATAGAATATTGCAGTATATGTCTCAGATATAGAATAAATATTACCCCCGAGTCTTAGGAGAGAATCTCAACAGCGCGAAGTGACTATGTACAAGGAAAATAAGAATCAGAATGGGAAGAGAATCACCAAGACGAAGCTCACTGGAAAGAAGGCTAGGAAGCTAAGTAAAAAGAGAGCTAATATCAACAGGATACAGAATATTCCAGAGGAAACCTCGCAGAATGGAAAACTTGCAGAAATTGAACTTCGTCGAGATATCAGACTAGCGACATAGGCCAGTTCATCGAGGTGAATCAATATAGCCGTTGGAAGTCGATATAACCGTTCGACTGCCACTCCAAACGGGTTGGAAAGCATTGATGGTTTGCCACCAGACCGTCAGACCGCGCCATAACGGACAAAACATGAGTCAATGACGCCTCATACCCATTGCAAGCAAACCGTTGCTAAGTTTCTTACTTAGCCCACCGCGCCATGCACCGAGAATACTTTTTGCTAACTAAGAAGTTGAGCCCACAGCCTGAGATTATTTTGCACTGTGATCATCGCCTTGTTCTCGTACCCTCCATTGCAGTCTCTGAATTCATTTCACACCCAATCTAATTGACCCCGAGCTTGTATGTCTGACGAGCTCAGCGCCGCAGAAAAAGTAGTCGAAGAAGTTTTGATTGACTTAATGACTAATAGAGTCATCTCGGAAAGAAGGATGTCTGCAGGTGTGCAAGCATCATCCACACGAGGAGTCCAAACTTCTCCCTCAACTGCTTGTGGAGCAGGAACTTCCAGAACCACTGCAGAGACAAGAACAAATCATAGAGATGACATTGCGAACGCCAAGTTGATTCTACGCATTATGTCGGCTTACCTACCACCTCTCAATGGCGCCATCAACCATGACAGTGTACCTCGATACTTTGAGTATACTTTGATCATTGTATACCTTCCGAAAGCGGTGTGCACAATTCAAGCCGACTAAGATAAGCTCGCAGCATTGAAGTTTAGTGACTTCAACCTTGGCAACCGGAAGGCTTACAACATGCTCGCCCCGCACAAGTATATAACCAGGACTAAAGGCAATAATTCCAAGATCATCCCGCAGTCATGGACCCAGAACCTCGCGCAGTCCACACTGCTCAACGTGATGAAGATTTTGCACTTCGGACGACATCAAGAGGTGAATGCATGTGTAAAGTTACTACTGTCGTGCTATCACGACGAATACCTATGGCTGAAATGATGCATCACTGTGGATCCGACCTTGATCAATCAGATCACAGGGATTAGTATGCAAGGCCCTAAACCACAGAAGTTCTACCCTGGAAAGACCTCAGACCAAGAATTAGCACAAAGAATTAAAGAAACTTATGGCGATCTCGAGAAGGGCATGCGAGGCTACAAGGTAGCCTCTGTCCAGAGTGGCGCAGTGCGCCTTGCCTGTCAGTTGATCGTGGGCAAGCTAGTTCGTAAGAATAGACCAACTCAAGTGACTGGATTCATGGTCGACCTCGCAGGGAAGTGCACAGAGGGACTACAGATGAACTGGGCGCAGTACCTTGTCAATCAACTATAGATTGATTGCAGAGAAGTGCAAGACCAAGGGTATGAGTTCCACTTTAGTTGGTTTCTCATACTGATCGCTTTCATTTCCTGGGAGCTACCAGAAGGCGCCACTTTCTCGTATATCGAACCCTTCAAACCACTAGCCGCGAAGTTTTGTACGTTGTGGTGTTCTAGTGACATGAACAAGCAGTGGCAATCCAATGTCGTCTTCCACACCTATTACAACCAGTTGAAGATCGCAATCCAGTCTACACCGTGCATCACCCTGAGCACACTTCACAGGTTTAGACCCTTAATGAAATTCAGCGCGGACTGCCACTTCACCTATATTACAGCATGCGATGATGAGCATAAACAACAACTCCAATCATATTAAAAGTTGATAGAAGATGACTTGGACGAGATTACCAAGGAATGGTCGGCTGACCTCCTTGTTCCAACGGACCCCGTAGAGATGTCCGATTTGGATAGCCCTGAAACTATGCCGGACACACCTGGACCAAGAAAGACGAAGAAAGATGACTAAGTGCATGATGTCCATAGAACATTGGCAAAGACCTCTTTGATATCACCTGAGCAGGGAGATGATGGTGGAGAGCTAGGTGGCACAGAAGTCGAACAAAACAAAGGAAAAGTTACTTTTCCTAGAGAGGAGGAGGATCCATCCAAGAAAAGGAAGGTTACCCCACCAAAGCCTTCATCCCATAAGAAAGATAAAGCCACCAGGACTACGTTTAAGACTGCCCTCACCCCAGACAACTTCGACTTCTTAGTCACTGTGTTGAATGACACTTCACTGGAGATCACAAAAAAGCAAGAAGTGAAGCAGGAGGAGATATTCATCTGAATCAAGGGTGAACTTCAAGAGGTGCAACAGGCACTACAATCCAGCCACGCAGTTTCTATTGCACCCTCAATAAGTGGAATAGAAGAACCAGGAGATGAGCCAGCCCAATTGCACCAGATCACTGATAAAGTTGAATCTCACCTTCGACGAACTCGGGAAGAGACAGCGCAAGCCACCCAATCTTTGGCACAGGCACAGGAAGATCTTCTAGAACAATGCAGTAATGCAGAACGAGAAAAACTAGCTCTTCAAGCAAAGTGTGAGGAAGAGAAAGCAGCGCTACAACAATACAAGGAACAGTTGCTTGAAACGCAACTCGAAGTACACGAACGGGTTCACAGAGAACTTTGTTTTGTGATAGTCATCGAAGTCCAGACAGAAGAATGGGTTCCACAGCAAGTGGCACAACTGGAAGGAGTCATCCAGCAGCTTCAGCAGTGCATCACAGACCTGGAACTTTGCATTGTGCCCGAGTCTCCTCAAGAAATAAGAGATCTAAGAGAGGCCACCACCCATAGTGCAGTTGACCGATTAAAATCCTTTTCCTTGGAATACAAGTAGTTGAGCTCCATAAGCGCTCAGACATATGAAAACCTCATGGAAAATCCATAGTTACATGTGTTAGAGTCGCAGCTCCAACACGCAAAGCAGCAAGCAGATAAGTTATAGGCGTAGCTGAAGGCCTTGTCCCTAGTTGAGAGAATGAAGAGGTTTCCAGAGCAATGCATGGCCCAACAACAAGTACACACGCTTCAGAGTAAAGTAATGGAAGTCTCTCAACGACTTCAACCAGTGCAAGAATAGGCATGCCAACTATTCACCGAAGTTGAAAACCAAGGAGTAGAACTTGAACAGGTTGTGAGTACAGCAGAACAACGCTTACAAGGACCAGTCAGTGATGCACTCATCCAAGAGTTCACTGAGAAAGAGGCAATCACACTACATCAATTCGAAGCAGCTCGAGCCAAGATCGAGGCATTCGAGGCAGAATTGCTCATACCATAGTGACTCGGGATGAGTCACAGGTGAGTGTTGGGGGCCTGTTAGTCCTTGACCAAGTTTTGAAGTTACTTGGTCATATTTGACCATTTTTGGGACTTCGACAGCCTGTCGAAGATGGAGTGCCAGACGAAGCAGAGATCAAGGGATCTCGGCCCACTTTCGGGTCCCTTTTTGGTTTTTGGGACAATGTAATGGGAAAGGGATGTYGGCCTGTGGGTTTACCCACGTTTAGGCCCACTTTTGTAATGTATAAATAAACATCTAGGCATGTAGTAGAGGAGGATTGTATCTATATGATGTAAGCTAAGTGATAATAGTCTATGTAAGTGCTTTGTGCATGACTGTAGAAGGTTTACAGAGATAAGTGCAAGTTGTTGTAGAAGTTATAGAAGGATTTGTGCTGTAAGCACAAGGAAGAAGGATCTAGCGAGCTGCGTAGATATTCTGTCCTATGCGAGGAAGGGTTAATTATGGCTTTGTGCCTATAACCAATTGGAGACGCTAATAAAGAAGAAGAGTTGGTGGACGTAGCCCCAGGGTCGGGGTGAACCACATAAATCTGTGTGTTATGTTATGTGCTTTGACTTGATTTGTTTATCTCTTCTTTGGCTAAGTGCTTTGATATATTTAGATAGGTCTACTTATGCTTTGTGCTTCATTAGATGTATATGAATAGTAGATATGATATGTCTGAAGATGCTTAGTGTTGATCTACTATATCTAACCTGTTTTATTGTTGCTAAGTGCTAAATTACCTTAGATCTAAGTGAATACTGCGATGCTCTTTGTTATCTGCGAAGTACAATAAGGGTTGAATATTGATGAATAATCGATGCTAAGTGTTATGTAAGCAATATAATCACAGATCTGTGTCCCAGCTAAGGTTGCAGACACCTAATTCTTGCAACCACCCCTGCCTCTACCTCGGGTGAGACTTCATTTGCTTTGCAGGTGTTTCCGAAAGGGTCGGTAGTTAGGGTTTTGTTGGTGCATTGTTGTAGCATTGAACCCTGGGTCTGCCCTTGTGCCAAAAAATACCCTGGGTCTTCCCCTGTGCCAACAGGTACATACCTGTAGTGCTTGCTAAAATTGTTGTTTTGATACTCACTGGACCTTGGAATCTTTCTTCGAAACACTCATCTTGTTCCTCTGGGTGCTCCGAACTTCTTTGTGTGCAGAATGAGCTCATACACAATGACTCGAAAGAATATAACGAGAGAGATCCTACAAGTCGTATCAACCAATTAATATGAGTAATGGATGCAATTCAAAACAACCTACATTCGAATCTCTACAAATAAATTCTATGTTGGTTGACGGTGGAGGTGCAGAGGGAGATGCATTGTATCGAGAGGCTTAAATGGTCCTTTTGGTTTACACATGAATTAACAACTAATGCACGATCTTGGAATTGATTAACCTTTTAAATGCATCATATCTAGCGTATCTTAGAGCTAAAACATCCCATCATGTCGCATTTATCAGCGGACAGGTCGGGGATCGGTGACACTTTGTGTATGTTTCCGTTGGTACCCTTCTTAGAAAACTTCTGATGCCGAATGGGTATCGGGGATCGATGATCAAGGATCTGTTCAGGTGCATAGTTTCTTTGCAGGTTACATCTTCGTAAATCCCCGATGCCAATAACATTTCGGCAGTTGGAGATCGGCGATATCCTTCCTTTACTCACGCGACGCTTACTCTCTTCAAAACTTCCCGACACCAACGAGGGTCGGTCATTGGCGACATTTCTTACGTAGTGCCTGTCGTGTAATTAAGACTGTCGTCTGTCGACGTCGATGGGGGTCAGGGCTCGGATATTTTGGTCCTCCCTGTTCTTTAATCAAATGTTAGTCTTTGTTAATTCATGATGATTTTCACTTGCCTGAACAACTTTGAAAGACTTAAAATAAAAAAACAGAAGATGAGCAAAGGAAACATTTTCATACTAAGATCAAATTAGACATTCACAAGAGATCAAGTGGTACCCAAAAAGTGAAATTTGACGTAGACTTTTAGGGTGTATTGAGTGCTCAATAGGTTCCAATGGAAAATTAGAGTCAACTACCTTGAATCATTTTCTCAACTACTATTTTGAGTAGAAGTTGACTCTTTTGTAGGAGATAAATTTTTTGAGGTTCAATGTTTTCAAGATGAACATGGTCATCAAAGATAAATCTTCTACTATTAGTTCTTTTTTTGTTTCTTCAAAACTAGTTGTGGATCTAGTATGGTTGAAACTTGGCCAGGTTCCTTGTTTGAAACCAAAATAGATTTATATACCATGCAAAAAATCTAATGGCAGGGCATGACTGCCCATAACCTTTTCCTTCAAACTTTCCCTGAGCATGGAATTGCATATCAATAGGTAATACTTTTTTAGGTGAAATGGTCGCTTTCTATCCATTCCTTAATTCATGAACCTAGTTAGTATTGAAAGTGTATTCATGATCAACTTTATTGGTACATACCCCTGTCAATTTGAACCATTTTGTAGGCTAGTGTCTTATCCATTGGGCATTTGGGTAAAAATTCAGGTTATTAAAGGAAGAAGTTTACCAAAGGAAGCATAAATGAGAGAGATTCATGTTTCTATGTTCTTAAATGTTCTCCTTTAATTGTATGCCTAGAATTTTAAATGTAAGACATTCAGTGCTATAGGGCACAATTCTTCACTTGGAATCTCATGAATATCCTATCCCAACTTTCCCTGAAATGTAGAGTATTCTACAACAAGTACTTGTTTAGAGGCACAGGATTGTGATCTCCCATCTTACTTCTTTCCAATTGTCAGTGTTAAGATGAATGATTAAAGTAAGGAAACATTCTATTTACATATTTTCAAAATGCTTCTACACATGGCTCACTTATAGAATTAGAGTCAAACCAATCTCAAACCAAGCTTTAATGTTCAATAAACAAAGAAAAATGCCTTATTCAAAAGGAGAAAACTCCTATGTAAAAAGAAAATAGCATTAAAGTAAGCCATCCTGAAACCAAAAACAAAAACCTAATAAATATCTAATGGCTTTTATTCAAGAAGCCAAAATAAGCCAAAATATTACTCTGAAAATAGGATTGAAAAAAAAGGCTATGCTACTCCTACTCCTACCCTAACCTACACTAGATCAATGAATACTAGGTGAAGTCATAAAGCCAATGTAGCCACTTAATTACCTCAATATCTACTAGAGTATTATGGTGTCGTGTAATTTCATATGGCTAAGGTATTGTGCAATGCTTGATGGAAATAATTGAAACACTATAAATCAGATCCAAAATAGCAAGCATTAGATACTTATTGGTTTGAGGGAACCATCGAGCAAAAGATAACTCCATTCTATCTCTCATAATATCATCAAAAACATTTGGACAATGCTAGAAATTTGGAGCAAAATCCAAGGATAAGTGATGTACCTGCTCCTAAAGATTAACTTGTGACTCTGAAACAGATCTAGTTGGAAATGCTACTTGGATTAGCTTGTCGTTTCCATTATCTTGCATGATTATGGGATGTCTATTTATTGTTATTTCCCCATGGGAATTTGAAAATTCTTTGTGTGCTTCATGCTCAATTTCTTCTATCATTGACATATGTGCATAGAGATAGTAATTCTAGATTTTAAATGATTAAAGAATGATATATATATACTCAAACTCATTTCCGAAATAGAAACATAATCATCAAAAACAAGATTATCACGATCAAAATTTGTTTCATTATGTTCCAAAAATTCCAATCACAGAGGATTTTTGAAATTGTGCACCCTAGATGTACTGTGATTATGAATGGATCTTTGATCAATTAAGGTTTGGAAATATTCTCGTTCTCTCTCATCACTTTGGGTTTTATTACTGGAAAAAATGATATAATATTTCGGCTGCATGATAAGATGGTGGATTCTCATGTAAGTGGACAATATCAAATAGATTTGTTTAGAGAGTATAGAAATATTTAGATTGTAAGAATGAATTAGTTTCCTCGGTGGGATAGTTTTCATAGACTACAACATATTCACTATTCTCTTGATATTCAAGATGAACATTTGATACAATTTCTAAAGAAATATCATTGGTATGTTCCCATTATGAGATTAAAAAGTTTCTGAATGTTGATGGAAATCCCTCTATTTTAATGATATAGTACTGGTTAGAAATCATGTATTCTCTATCCTCTTCCCTCAGCTTATAATTTTCCTTGGAGGATATAGGTTCTATGTTTCCTGATACTAACTTATATGTCAAATATACAACAACCCTAGAAATCAATTCTTTGTTAAATAGAGGTTTAAAACCATCCTCTAAAATACTACCCTGGGGTTTCTCTTCCAAATCAGATTGCAGAGTATGAGAAACCCAAATGTCACTGTAAGGTAGCTAGAGAGGTAGTGGGGGGGG